>JAURVB010006400.1:0-15334 GCA_033002965.1 Piper betle | reverse complement strand
ATATGTTTTACGTGCGTCAGTATTGTGCTTGATTGTTGTTCGTTCTTGTAATTTTGATACGTGGTTCTGTACTTTTTTTAAAGTAATTCGGGTTAATTCTTCCTTGTTATCCAATATTCGCTTGTCCATGTAGTACTACTCCTCGAACCTCAGTCCATATAGCTTGACCCTTGTACAGTACCATTAAATAATTAAAGCCACACATTTGTTGCTATAGAAAAAAACAAAACACACGCACACACACATTTGTTTATAGAATGGAATATGCTCATACGCCCTACTTATTTATTTCTTGAAGAATTTATTGCGAAGAGGTTTATATCTGCTTTGCTTTTCGTTGGTTTACATCTGTATGTCATGATATTATTGTTAATATTAATTGTTAGACAAAGCTTTGTTTTTATTATGATAAGAAAATATATAGTAAATAAATACTGTTCATTTATTTGATATATTCCTATCATATTTCATATATTTGGAATCAACTGTGATTGAAAGCATCGTTAAGTTACTTAATGACAAGTAAATTCATTTCTTTAATTTAGTGTTATTATCATATTTAAGGGGAGGAAAGATGGGGAATGAAGCACTCGTCTTTCTTTTGTCACTGTTATGCATTCTAAGCTCATCACTTGCTACCGACGTCTCCTACGATGGACGTGCAATACTTATTAATGGAGACCGTAAAGTCATGTTTTCTGGTTCGATCCACTACCCGCGTAGTACTCCTGAGGTATATAATTACTGATTTCTCTATTTTCCACTAGTTAATATGGCCTTGGTCGTGTCTTTATTTGTTATGCCTGTGTTAGACTAAAATTCACTCGATAAGTGAGAACTAGCTCATCCTTTATACGAAAGTGTTTGCTCTTCACCATAAGAACTACTATATTAATTTATTTCCAGATAAAACTCTACATCCAACGAAATGTATTACATTTATAATAATTAATAATAGAACGAACCAGCCAGCAATGCAATTGATTGTCGTCATTATGGTACATAGTTGCTAGAATGCATTAACAAAATAGAAAGTAATTATTTTTGTCATTGTTAATGCATTCTAAGTTTCTGATATTTTTTGGACAGATGTGGCCTGAATTAATCCAAAAAGCCAAAGACGGTGGTTTGGATGCTATTGAGACCTATGTCTTTTGGAATGGTCATGAACCACAATATCGACAGGTTTGTTAATTATAGACGCAGATATTATGTTACAGTGTTTGTATACAAAATTTATTATAATAAATTAAAAAAAACAAATGGATTTGTTTTTACCAGTACAACTTCGAGGGAAGGTTTAATTTGGTTCGCTTCTTAAGGAGCGTACAAGAAGCAGGGCTATACGCCATCCTTCGCTTAGGTCCTTATGTTTGTGCAGAATGGAATTATGGGTATCTAATTATATTTATACTGATAAAAATCTTTTATTTAATAATGATTCATATTTTGTACTTATAAAATATTATTTTGTTATTATGTTTTTGTAGAGGACTTCCGGTGTGGTTACACCAAATGCCAGGAATCAAAATAAGAACACACAATCCCATATTTGAGGTACATTTTTCTTATGAACTTGCACAAGATTATTGAATACTATTGATCATAATGTCATTTTATTAGGTATACTACTAACAATGTCATTTTATTGTCTCAACAGAGAGAAATGCAAAATTTTACTACTTTGATAGTGGATATGTTGAGGGAAGAGAATCTTTTTGCTCCTCAAGGAGGACCCATTATTATTGCACAAGTAATTAATTTATGTGTTTTTTCAAAAAGAAATAAAATCTTTAGAAACATATAACTCTAAAATCATATTTATTCTATGTGACATAGATTGAAAATGAATATGGAAATTGGCATGTCGGGTCTATGTACGGAGAAGATGGAGAGAAGTATGTCCAATGGTGTGCAAACTTGGCCGATTCATTTAAAGTTGGGGTTCCATGGATCATGTGTCAACAGTGGGACGTGCCAGCTCCATTGGTATAAAGCCAGCTGCAAATGCATCGTTATATTTTTGTATTGTTTATAATTATATATTCATTTCATTGATTCTTTAAAAATTGTAGATTGATACTTGCAATGGTTGGTATTGTGACGATGGATTTTATCCTCATAGAAACAATACGCCCAAGATGTGGACAGAGAATTGGGTTGGATGGTATGTAATCCAGCATTTGATTAATTAATATCTTTATTATAATTTATTACGATATTTAACTTTTAAAAATTTTGATGATATCAGGTTTAAGGGATGGGGTGCTAGCAATAATGATCCTCACAGGCGTGTGGAAGATATTGCATATGCCGTAGCACGTTTTTTCAAACTGGTGGAACATTGCAAAATTATTACATGGCAAGTAGTTTTTCTTTTTTATTTTAGTAGTACACTTTCTTTGAAAAATATATCATGAAAGCTAAATGCTATCATCTTTTTCCTTTGATAAGTATCATGGAGGTACTAACTTTGGTCGCGTCACTGGAGGCCCGTATATTACCACAACATATGACTATGATGCTCCTTTGGATGAATATGGTAATTTATACATCCTTTGAATTGTTACAATATATGATGTTATGTTTGCTTCGGCTCATTGGTATAATAATTTTTGTGTCATAGGGAATATAAGGCAACCTAAATGGGGACATCTAAAGCAACTCCATGCCTCTATCAAGTCAATGGAGAGAATTCTAACCCATGGAGTAAATTCTACAGTGGACTATGATAATGGAGTTTTTGTATGTCAATATACATGTATTATTTGTTTTTAGTATTCAAATTTGTTATAGTTTTTTTAAAATACTGATTGTTTTGAATGGATGCAGGCAACAATTTTCAATGATAGTGGAACTTTGGGGTGCTTTTTGACTAATAAAAACGATACTCTTGATGCCACCATATCATTTCAAGGAAATTCATATTTTGTGCCTGCTTGGTCAGTTAGTGTCCTTCCTGATTGTAAGACAGAAGTTTTCAACACTGCTAAGGTATTGTCAATATTGTGTTTTATCGATCAATCAATAATTTCAATTATATTTACTATTACTTTACCATTTACTTTATTTGTGCAGGTAACCACCCAAACTACAAAAATGGTAAAAAGATCAAGTATTATTGAAGAGGAGCCATTGGACTTGAACTGGCTTTGGAAGCCTGAAGATTTAAAAGATGCAATGATGGCAAAAAGTTCTATTGTTAAATCTGGACTTAGTGAACAAATTATGGTTAGTGGGGATGCTAGTGACTACTTATGGTACATGACAAGGTAATATTTATTTATTTTTAGCGTGAATTCCTTAACTTCAATTAGTGGTGAAAACTGATATTTATAACATAATTTTAAATGTTTTGCATGTAGAATAAATATGGCTTCCAACACATCTATCAACGAAAATATGACATTGCGAGTTAATACATCAGGACATGGACTTCACGCTTACTTGAATGGAGAACATGTTGGTATGTCTTGCATATATATAAATATGTGATTTTTTTGCAATAAATATGTTTCATTATTTTTTCTTCGTAAAGTGAGCCCTTTTATTTATGCCATCTTAGGTTCTCGATATGGCGCTTATGGAAAGTATCAATTTGTTTTTGAAACTCCTGTGCAATTAAAACAGGGAATTAATTACCTTTCATTGCTAAGTGCTACAGTCGGATTAGCGGTTTGTTGCTACTTTTCCCAATTTTTATAATACTATTTTCCTATTATTATGACATAAATTTGTTCATATTTGTATTGATAGAACTATGGAGCTTTCTTTGACTTGGTGCCAACTGGAATTGACCATGGTCCTGTGCAATTGATTCAAAATGGAAAAGTTGTTAAGGATTTGACATCAAATATATGGAGTTATAAGGTATTTCTCAATCTTAACAATTTGAAGTATGTTATACAAAAGGTTAATTTAATTATATCAGTTATTAACTTTCCTTTCGTTTATTTTTTCAAATAGGTTGGATTGAAAGGGGAACAAGATCAGGTTTATTCAGACAAATCTACTGACAAGTGGAGCTCTCAGAATTTACCCATTAATCGGATGATGACCTGGTATAAGGTAATGCTTTTAACTAAATAAAGATTCAAATAGTTTGAGAGGTTTAATTGTATAATTTTATAAATGTTTTGAGCACTATTTATCCTTTCCAAATGTTTCTTAGACTACATTCAAAGCCCCTCTAGGAGAAGAATCGGTGGTGGTCGATCTTAAGGGTTTAGCCAAAGGTGAGGCTTGGGTAAATGGTAACAGTCTTGGCCGATATTGGGCAAATCACACCTCGCCAGACGAGGGTTGTCCAAAACCTTGTGATTACAAAGGACGATACAATCCTAGCACTTGTGCAAAGAATTGCGGCCAGCCTTCTCAAAGATGGTACTTTCATTTCTAAATCATGAGTACCATTAGTTGAGACATGCTATTTATCATTTTATAATTAATCATGATTTCTTTTAATTTTTTTATTATTTTGTGTTTGCTTAGGAGGTCATTATTTGTATACAGTTTATACAAAAATGTTTCTAAAATTAGATTTGGTATTGAAATTGATGTAGGTATCATGTGCCTCGCTCATTTCTAGTTGAAGGTGTCAATACATTGACATTGTTTGAAGAACTTGGTGGTAATCCTACACTTATCAGCTTCAAAACTGTCGCTGCGGGGACTATTTGTGCTATGGTGGAAGAAGGCAAGACGTTGGAGTTGTCGTGCAGCCATGGTCGAACTATTTCTGCAATTCAGGTGGCAAGTTATGGAGACGTTGAAGGACGTTGTGAAGCCTTTGGTCATGGTACTTGTGGTAGTGAATCCTCTTTGACCGCAGTTGAGAAAGCTTGCATCGGGCAAAAGGCTTGTTCAATTGAAGTTTCAGATTCGGTCTTGGGAGAAAGCAGCTGTGGTAATGATGTGATTAAGAGGCTCGCGGTGCAAGCTATTTGCTAGATGTTTTGATATGCTTAGGCTATTATATATGATTAAAATGAATAATTTAGTTTAGGTTTTACTTTATATTGCAACTTTGACTTACAAAGTTCTTAGAGGTTTTGTTTTTTCAATCAATAAAATGATTTAAATAGCAAATATGTGCATTGATATGCTTTACTTATGGATGGTTAATTTTGATTCCAATTAAATTAAAATAAATTAAGGTCGTTAATATCATGAACACGAGGGGGATAATTATTTCTGAAGTCGTTTATTAGCATTCAGACAAAAGTCAAAGTATTCCTTCTCACATTCGCTGACTAGAAATATCCTGCGGCATCATCTATATAACGTTTACATATATAATATATATAAATGATGTAAAAGCAAATGGGAAATGCATTTCCATCTTCGTCTTATATATGAAGAGTTCCTGTATTAATCGCACCAAACAAAGAGCAATGTGGTATTTTCTCTGTTCAACGTAACATGCAATTCAAATGGTTGTTTTCCCTTCTTTTGTACAAGCACGAGGTAGGGAAACAACATGGCGTTCCATAGCTAGGGGTGGGCGTGGACGTCTCCGAAGTATGTCCGATCGAATTTAATCGATCGAATTGACCGAATTAAAACAAACTGGACATTTTTGTCTGAGAATGACCGACCGAGTGTCCGATATTTAATAACAAACTTGTATGATCCATCTTCAGAAAAATATCACATTATAAACATAATGTAAAACCAGTGATCTGAGTCAGGGTTTTATGCTTATGAACTGATCAGTTCAAGTCAAGTATGTTTTAGAATATGTGTACTGAGTCGGGTGTACGAGCTATGAGGGTCATACGTACTCAAGTATATGATGATAACATCAAGAATACAACAGATTAGAATGAGTTATCAGAATATATGAGAGTATGCCAATTATTTTTATTTTATATATAGTTGATCGTGAAATTAGTTTAGGTCATTTCTACCACGTTAGGACGCGTTACAGGGAATTTGGGTGGGTTATTAGTTATAGAATGTCATTATGATGTTGTAGTGATTATTTTATTTTATGGAATTTTTTCTGATTTTATGGATTTTTTAGGATTTATTCCGAGTTAGTTATTATTATTGATTCGAGACATTGGCGAGTCAAGTCTTATTTACGATATTGCCATCAATCAAACACTCCGACCCATTTTCTCTGTCCTATCCACTGCGCTGCGCCCTTGTCGTGGTCGCCGCCGATTGTCACCACTAGGCCCCGCCGCGCGTTGCCGGTGATGCCCTGAGCGGTCCGTCGTCGCCCGGTCTCCACGACGCTGGAATCGTGGCTCGTCGTCGATTCCGCCGCCGCCGCTGCGTCGCTCTGCCGCCGATCGTCGCCGCCAGGCCTCGCCGCGGCGTTGCCGTGATGCCCCGAGCGCCCCCGCCGTCGCCCGACCTCCACGACGCCAAGTCACCGCTCATCGTCGATTCCGCCGTCGGCGCATCACGTCGCCGATGACGTCCGGCCACTCGCGCGGATATTGATCAACCCTCTCGACGGCGCAGCGGCGGTGGAGGCGGCGGAGAGAGTTTCGGACTGTCCGCGGACACTGCTTGGGTCCGGACAGACAATCCGATATCCGAAGTCCGGTCAGACAAATTTTGATCCGACGCATATTTCGGACAGACTGCAGACAATAATTCGTCTGATGTCTGTCCAACCGATGCCCACCCCTATCCATAGCATGTAAAATGGTAATCAAACAGGTTTTTTTCTTCTTCCAAAGGCAATGGCTATTAATCCAAAGATAAATGCGATGCAAGCGGTGATATGCAGTAGATCTTGTGCTCTCCATCTTTATAGAGCAAGGTGACTCCTGTCTGTTCATTTGGGTAGGATTTTATCCCTACCCACTATGAACAAAGTGGTGAGCCGCGACATGAAAAGAGCTCAAGTGGCAATATCTCCCACAACCAGTCTCTATCTCATCCAACATTCATATCTAATTACAATTAGGCGGGTATAAAAATATACAGTTAGGTTTAGGACCATATCCTTCACGAGTATAGTGTGTTTGGAACCCCTTTCAGACTGTCCTAACTCCTGTGGGACTGCAACCCGATTCCCAAGGTCATCCTGGCAACTTAGGGGTGAAAACACTAAATTTTTGGATGTTGAGCCAACTTATACCTCATTAAGTATGGAACCTTACATATAACATTACCAAGTCATGCCTTTGGTAGTTGAAAGCTTTCCCTTTTTTTTTAAACTGTTCCTTCTTCCCCTTTTACTCCTTTTCCCATCTCCTCCAATTCTCCTTTTTGCTCCTTGGTTTCCCCTCTTCATTTCTTGGCCTTCTCCACCTCTCCTTGGTTTCCCTCCTAGGCTCCCCCTAGCCTAGCCTAAGCAACTAAGGTAGTAAGTCTTGGGGTAGGAAGCCATAAGAGACCTCTCCTTGGTCCCTTTAGAAGTAAAGCTTGCCTCTTAGCCTCACTCTCGTGTTTGTGTGTTGTTGTGCATTTTTATAATATTTTTTCATATAAATTTGTTTGTTAGGAGTATGTATAAGTTAGAAGCATCACATTTGAATATGTGGAAAAATAAATATGTATTTTTATATCTATTACTATCACGATCTTACACTATTTCACCATAAAAATTATAACGTTCTCTGTAGATGTCCTACTTGCATGTAATTGGTTTTGTTACACTCACAAAATATAGATCGACTTGTGTTATTTTGTATACTTGATCTTATATGGCATTTAAATACATGAAAAGGGAACCAAATTTGGCGAAATATGGCATCTTTCATAGTCTTTGTGACCAGACATGCCTTTCCTCCCAATTTTTACTCTTTGATGTGATAAGTTTTGGGGTCAATCTTATATGTGTTGTCTCATCCATGAAAAATAGTCACACTAATCTAACGACTTAAAAGACATGAACAAAACCATAATTGTTGTGATGCACATACTGTGATGGTGGACTCTTTTGTCATACTATGAGATTGGGCTCCATGGTGAGCACTTAAAATATGTTAATAAAATCTATAAAAACTATGTAATGACTAGATAATTGTATATAAGAAACTTGTTAAATTTGGGGTTTAATAAAATTCATTTAGGTAGCCATCTTGGTCTGATATCCAAACTATGTAGGAATGATGGGTGAAACCCTATTTCCATAATTCCAAATATAAAATCCAAAAATATAGGTCAATGATAATGATTTTGTATGAAATCATCCCACACCTTAGGATGTACCCCAATAGCATCATATTCAATTTTGGGAGCAATTGGATTAGGGGATCATGAGTTAGGATTTTCTCAAGCCTATTAGGTCCATCCAACTACAAAAATGACCTAGCTAAGACCTTCCCTTGCCGAGCACACTTATGCCCAACCACTTCTTGGACCTAAAATTATAAGTGACTCAAGCCCTCAAGCCCACAGTGTTGGATAAGTACAACCCCAAACCCAAGCTCATTTGGAGTCTTTAAGCCCACCCTTAGCACATTTGGTGCACGACCGAGGAACCTAATTCCCAGCACCTTAGCACGACCTTAGTGGGCCTAATTTACCACGTGGCACAATTTGAACACTCGATAACTTGTGGGCCTAGTGGGGTCTACCTAGGCTATATATATATATATATATATATATATATATATATATATGTATATATAAAGCTTGGATCAACACCGACAAAAATCAAAATTGACTCGAAGCATAACTAAGACTCTATAGACGAAAATCGAGGTGATAAAGCTAAATAGGCTTCAAAACCCTTAACTCAATTGGATGAAAAATTGAAACTCAAACCAAGTTGGGCACACAAGGGTAATTTAGTAGTTTGAAATCCTTATGATACATATGAAAGAGGTACTCTGAAAAGCCCAAACAAATACTAAACGTTGCAATGACCTAGATTCAGCCCTAAAACCCTAGGCTAATACTAGTAAAAAATTGTATACCCCATGTATACGTTGATAACTCATGTTCTATTGTAATATAACTAAAGCTATCATTTACATATTAAATATATTCAGTCTCCATAACATGCTCATACGACCATTTGAGTTTTATACTCATGGTCTTAAAATTGGTATGATTCAAACCGATTCGAGATTGGCCTGAATCGGGCAAAGTGGTAAGTGGTAATCTAGCCCTAACTCGAAGCTAGAGTCTTAAATTTTATGTCATTTATATTTTTTCTTCACAAGGAGCTTCAATTTCCAAGATAATGAATTTATTAATTGATGATGATATTTCAAGTCTTGAAAATGATATTTTTATAATATTAATTTATTATTGGGTCTGTTTGGTTTAAGGTTTAGGGTTTGATTAGAAAAGTTATAAAAAAGAAAAGAAAATAATTTTTTTAAAAAATTTTCTTATCATTTTCTTACGTGTGTTTAATTTTAAAAAAGAAATTAAGTATCATCCTCATTTTTTATCATTTTCTTAATTTTTTTGAAAAATGATTGCAAAGGATTTTTTATCGTGATAAAAACTTAATTTTTTCTCATATTTTCTTGATATAAAATATATAAAAATATGAGAAAAGTAAGTTTTTGTCGCACACTGGCGATTGAAACATAGACGGAAGCAAGCAAGATTAAAAAAATACAAGTTTTAAAAAACATTATTTCCTTATTAGACCATTTGTGTGGTTTTTTTGTTAACCATTTATGCGTAATTGCAAGGAAGATCCTGCTGAGGAGGACAGGAAGATGGCTCTTCGGGTTCCAAACGTCCTCCACCATCAACGTTTTACTTCCCAAACTACCCCTCCCATTCAATTGAATTCCCATCTTGTACTGCCACCGCAGGCGGTCTCCGCCTCTCATCGCCCGGCGGTGGCAATGTCTCCTAGCACGCCGGCGAGAACTTCGTGCTTGGCCGGAATAGAAGGGGAGACGGCGGAGAACAAATTGTTTAAATTTTTAAAATATGCAAGTAACATCCATTTAGAACAAATTGTTTAAATTTATATCTTTGTAAAATGCAACTTATTCTATTTATTTTAGAATTTGAAATTTCTTAATTTATGTTAATCTTAAATTTCATATTAGTTTACAAGGATGTCTTTATTTGTGAATAATATATGATGTCGTATTTATGTCCACGTCTGTCTATGTTCACAAATTATTTTGCAAACGGCACGGACAATATCCTCAACAAATTTTGTGGGCAGATATGGACAATGCCGTAAAAAATTTTGTGGATATGGATATAGATAATGCTTGCAAAAATTTTGCGAACACGGATGCGGACAATAGGGCATCCGCGCCGTGGACACCCGTGATTGATAATCGTCTGTTTTGATGTATTTCTTCCTATTCTGCATGCACCTTTCTTACATAGATTTTATTTTGAACAAATCCAGCCAGGGACCTTGTTGGGTTATAGTAAAATACAACTCATCGTTCTTTACCATTTGCCATCTACATCTTTCATCTCCTCCGTTGAGTGTGATTCTAATTGTTCCAACAATTCTATTCAGTTAAGATTGTTTTTCTAAGATTCAGTTGCTAAGAGAGTTGACACTTCTCTTATTGAAAGTGAAACATTTTTTCAAACTTAGCAAATGTATATCATTGAGGCTTTTGATGCGGGGTACAAATTAAAGTACATTGAGGAAAGTGGACGCTGGGTGTGGGTTTTTTTCTTGTTTTTGAATATATATATATATTTAGTGCCTATGAAGAATAATCCTGAAATGATGTGAGTTGTAGAGTCGTAAACAGGATGGCCAGTGATCTTATTCCTTAACCCTGGATCAAGTTTTCCTGATTATTTATATATTAATTAATTCACAGTCTAGAGATTATGGGCAACTTAGTAGGAACAATATCTTGTATTGGTTGAGAATCATATGGTCAAAAGGCTGGCACCTTACTATGATATAGATACATAGTCCACCGTGGCGGCCGACGTCAGCAAGAATATGTTTGTGCTCCGCATAGATGCCATTTTGACCTGTTCATTGTCATCTGTCATTAGATGCGTCCTTGTATCAGTATGGGCAGCTTAGGCAAAGTTCAGTAAGTTAAATTAAGGCTTAAATAGCTGTGTTTTTGTTGTCAAAGTGTGAATTATTTGGTTGAAACATAGCGCCTTTTTCTAACCGAAAGAAAACCATGATATATAAACCTCAAAGCGTATGCCTTTGTAATTTTGACGAGGTTTGTGCTTTTAACATCAAGAATAACAAGTTATACTAACAGGAATTATGAATTATAAAGTATAGTAATTTACAATTAGGCTTACCCAGTATCTATGCCAAGTAAAGGTGGGCTATTGCTGGGCCACTTTTTATTGTTTACACAAGAAAATCATGCGCATCCCACATGGGTGGGCCTGGCCTGCTGCCAAAACCTCATGAATACGAGCCCATTATCTGTTGGACAGGGCCCACTTCATGAGCTTCCATAAATTAACGTCACATGGGGTGGGTGTACCCATCGCGTGTCATACTTGTATTTTCGGATATTTTAATAGGCCCTACACTAGATTAGTAAATTGGGTGGTGTCTCTTTGGAATGGGCAACAAATTGGAGGAGATCTCATTTTATTTTGATGTGGGTCTTGTGGCCTACGTGGTTCATACCCCCGCTCCTTCAGATGTATGGAAGTCCAGCTAACCCAAGATGCGGATATATTATACGTGGTGCTCTCCTTTTCATTCCTCATGATCCCCATGCTACTTGTCCACTTTCAATCTATTCATTTATCTATTTTATTCAAACAGGGGTTCTAGTTTTTGTTTGTCAATGTTTGTGTGCTTGTCCCCAATAAGTACATTTGATGATCGTATGCTACTTTGTATTCTTCATGTGTTAAATCATGATGTCCATTGTTCCTAAATTGGCCCGCGGGTTCTTTTTAACAAGGTACAGAAAGAATGCTCAAGTATATGTGATCTAGGAAGAGCAAATTCGTAGATCGTGTAAATTGCTTTTTCAGAAAAATATAACAATGTCGTTTAATGGTTTATAATATAAGTTTCAAAAACTTCTCAGTTATATTGTGTAGTTGCTACTTTTTTAGTTTCCATGACGTGATTGTAGAGAACGGAACTAATATACAAGTGTTTGTCAGATCAATATTAATAACGACAACAGCATTAGCAATACTAATATAACAAGAGCAAGAATAGAACTAGGAACGCTGTACTCTACAATACGCTGTCGATTTCTTTTAGCTTACCTTGTACCTTGTACACTAAGATGTTTATAATTAATTATCTTTATTTGAATGAAGATACAAATACAGTGTCAGGTATCGCACACATTTGTATAGATGGCTTGAAAGATTATGATGTTTTGAGTTGTGGTAAGGACACCTACCCTTTGTATATCTCGGATTTGTTTTTAAATATTATATCAGCTTTATTGTGCGATGGTACGAGTATATACAGGATTCAATCAGATCCGAAAATTATAAATAAAATATTTTATTAGATATTAAAAATGTATTTTGTCATAAATATTTTATGAAATACCATTTAAATTCCACATTTTTTAACAAAAAACTAAATTTTATGAAAACTTCAAAATAAAATAATAGGGGTACAGATCAAAATGGAACATACAAGGGCGTAAATCATGTTGAATTTAAAGGCGCGGTATGTTGCATACCAGGTGCAACTTAGTGATACAATATCGCATTTAAAATTATGCTCTTGAACATCTTGTGTTTACGTGTTAGTTTGTCAATTGTTTGAAAAAAATGATACAAATTTTTTGGGATCCATCCACTGGCTACATGTTTTTGCATACATTTTAGTGTAAAATATGTATTATGCAAAATCAAGAGGCATACAAATGTGACATATTTGAACCATAGTAATAGATATTATTCAGTTTTGTAGGTAATAATTAATAAATATATATTATACACAAGTGAAGTGAAGCGTTAACGCGTGCGCGCACACTTAATACTTCAAATAATAAAGTAAAATAAAATAATGATTAAGAAAAAGAGTGGGGATGGGGAGGGGAAATAAGCGTACAGCGATTATGCGACCCTTTCCGCCCTTTGTTGCCATTTGCCGGGAACAAAACCAAACGAAACTGGTCCTACCCTTAGTGGGCGTTTTAACTAGTAGAGATCAACGCGACAAGGCCGCCCAACTCTTCCTGGCTAGCTATCTATTTCGACGTCGGCAGCCTACGACAAGCGACGCCAGGCCGAAGAAAAGAAGAAGGAATTGGACATTGAAGAACAATATCTGTCTATTATATATGGAAGCAAGATGAGCAATTTATGGAAAAGAGATGGGTAATGATTCGAAATCTTTGGAGCAGACAAGACCAGTTCCCAACTTGAAAACACCTTCAATCATATCGGATTCATCACATATGTAATCACATTTTTTGTATTTTTACTCGCATTATATATATATATATATATATATATATATATATTATCATCATCATATCAGGTATATTAATTAATAAATTAAACACCGGTCGTATGGGTATGCTTTTACTAAAGGAGAAATGAATTAACTAGCTAGGTTGCAATAGTCTACTTAATAAGTTTGAGTTGTTTTGAGGGTTCATGTCAAACAAGGAGAATTGAGAAAATTCATGTTGGTTAGCATTCTGTTCCAAAATTCAGAATTGGACAATGAAACAGATTGGAATTGAGTTATTGAATCAGATTAATTTATCAAAAATTAAACAAGAATTAATTTATTTAAATCAATCAAAATCAATCTCATGTAATATACATATATTTACCATTTATTAACAAATATAACTACATCACCAATTTCGTAATTTTACAACACAAAATGAAAGTTTACCTCAAATATAAGGACTTCAGAAGTTAATAATTAATTTTTAACAACTATATAAATCACAAATACATTATAAAAATATTATCATGAAAACATCTTCATAGAAGTTAAATCTTAGGTCCCCTATAATTTCCATTCTTTTTTATGCATACCCTACAAATTTTGTGAATTTAAGTTTTCACAAAAAATATAAAACCAACAAACTGTTTATATTTATCATCATAAACATTTTAACACAATATAATTATATTACATCAACAAAATTTATTCTAAACATAAAAAATTCATAAAAATGCAGCAAAAAATAAATAAATACATAGGAATAAAGTATTAAGTTGCATATCAAAAAATCATTCATGATTTTATGGCATGTATAAACCGCAAGAATATTTAAAAAATACGTCTCTATGTGGGTTGATCAAAAAGAGAAAACAACTACTACTTAAAATGCATATAAAATTATGAGGATAGTGAGAAGTCAATGCTCTGGCACTTGTGAGAGGAGGTGTAAAACCTGTAACTCAAGTGAGAGTTTTACATTAGCAAATCAGTTGATTTAATTGTCGCTTCAAGTAGAATTAGTTTTGTGATATGTGTACCGTGTCCAGGCCGATCGTGTGTTATGAATGAAGAGGGTTAAGTGTATCCGAGTATCTAATAATAACGTTACAAAAATGATAAAAAATGAGTTATCGCATTTGGTTACACGTTCCTGTTGAGAGAAGCAATTTCATGGGAGAGCATAAAACAATCTGTTATTGCTACTTCTACTGTGGAGGTTGAGATTGTAGCATGCTTTGAAGTCACTATTCAAGCATTATAGTTGTGGAATTTTATCTCAAATCTTGTATTGTCGACAGTATAGTTAGACCATTGAAAATTTATTGTGATAATTTTGTAGATATTTTTCTATTTAGGAATGACAAGTATTCTAAGGGTGCAAAACACATGGATATAAAGGACTTGTTTGTTAAGGAAGAAATGCTAAAAGAGATATGTCTATTGAGCATATTAGTATAGAAATGATGATAGCATATCCATTAACTAAGGGTTTACCGCCCAAAACATTTGTTGGTTATGTTAAAAAGATGTGCATTATAGATAAGTCCTTGTTAGCTTGCTAGTGTGAAATCTATATATTTTATTATTTTGCCTGTGTTATTGTGACACTTATGAATTCAATTAAAGTTATTTTTAACGCACTTATATGTTATATTTATAGATTGGTGAGATAATAATGAAAGGTTAAGGATTATAGTACTCCTGGATTAAAATTATTATAAATTGAATTGATTCTTATGCATAGAAGGGATCATGTCGCTGAATAACTTGTGTAAAACCCACGATTCGAGTTAGGGTTTTATGATTCAGAACCGGTCGGGTCGACCGTTATTTTTTCAAGTTGAGTCAGTCTCAGGATCACGTGTACCGAGCCGACGCCGGTCGCGTGTATGAGCTATGAGGGTCATGCGCACCAGCATATGATGATAACGTCATGAACACAGCAGAACAGAATGAGTTATCAGATATATGAGAGTATGCCAGTCATTTTTTTTATTTTTATATATAGTGGATCGTAGAATTAGTACTAGGCTGTTTACCGCGTTAGGACAC
>JAURVB010006399.1:0-10010 GCA_033002965.1 Piper betle | reverse complement strand
ATGAAACCGAATTAACCTTGCAACGATGAACAAACAAAACAGGACAATGCCTTAACATACATGCACATGCACACAAGACACCAATTAACCAAGTACTTGTGTTCTCAATCTGTTAGGTAACCAATCAGACTGCAGTCTGGGCATCCCTTAGTAGAAGTCTCTGCCAGTTATGGGCCAACATAGACAGTGTCATGAGGATGCCAGGTGCTAGCCCATGGGCTAACATGATAAATGAAGCCCACTTAGGTCAAGCTAAGTTGTTGGGATCATTGTTGTCAGTCGTTCACCAATTTTACTAAGTGTTGTTAATGGGCTTGAGACTCAAATGCACCTAGGTAAATGGGTAGAATTAGAAAACACCGTGGGCTTGAATCATGGAAAGTGTCAAGTTCAAACTTCAAGGGTTTGGGCCTAAGTGGACTTCCGGGAAGTGAACATATTGCAAGGTCATTTTTGAGGTTTACTTGGACTTATTAGACTGGAAAATTCTGCGCAGATCTACAACTTTAATTGCTAGTAAATTTTATGGTGATGTTCACAGGACAACTAAGGTCTGGTAAGATTTCTTATGCATTCCTTTATCAATGAGCAGTTGAGGACTGCCTTAGGTAAGACTGAGTTTCAGTCCCCATTCTTGCCTCCTGTACCCAGTTCTTCCTCTTTCTGTTTTCTCTGTTATTATTGGTATTGTCTCTAAGTCTTTAATTTATTGGTACCAGTATCAGGTTCTGTGGATAGAATTCAAATGCAAAGGATGGATTCCAGTATCCTATTATGGTGTAGAATTGGGAAGGATGACAAATCAGGACATTTTCTGCTATGAATTTGGTATCCTTCTCCTCATACATGCATAACAGATTGAAATAAATCAAACAAACATATCATCTCTTATGACTAACAAAATGAATCATCAGAGAATACAGCCTGTAACAAGACATGTTTTTCTTGAAACATTTACAGTAGTGATCCTGGTATTGTAAATACATAACATTTTGTATGCATATAAATGTGATTCCAAGTCCTACAAACTAACATATAAGTCTATATAGGCATCACATAACTATTACAATCATACAAAGACACACAAGCAGAAATTATAATCAGAAAGAATCAGAAGAAGGCATTTACCTGTGATTCCTAGGGAGGTCTCTTGGACATCTACCTAGACCTAACCGCCAGGGAAGCAGCAACTTGGAGAGGGACTGGAGGAGTTGGGGGAAAAGTGGGAGGTGGAACAAAGGAGGGAAGGTGGAGGAGAAGAGGGAAATGATTGGAAGATCAGACCACAACAGAAGGATTCTCCAAGATCCACACGGCGCGTGCTCGGTAGACTGAGCATCAAGCAGTGTCGTTCAGTATTTAAAAGTATATGATCTTTCTCCATGTTTTTAATGTGATTTTATAAACTTCTCGGCGTTAATAACAGTGTGTCATTAGGTGATGTTTCTGGATTACATTCTAGTTGATTAATGTATTTTAAATGAGGTCGTGCTTAATTTTCAGGAGTAGCAATGTAGGAGAAGATGAAGCAAGATAAGCTAGAGCAGTTTGCCAATTGTGAAGCATTGATAGGTACAATACTTGGTGTTGGCATAAGCTAGATGAGGATTGCTATACATAGCTTTGGCGCCATTGTCGGGAAGTTGGAAGCTTCGTTGGACATCCTGTACCAATTAGTCCACATCGAGTTGTGCAGATTCTTCCTCGAATTCTTGTATCTCCTAGGTATCCTCTCTTCTATATAAATTGGTGGTCATTTGTTGTTTGATATATCTCAGCTCTTTGCCTTAGGAGTTTAGTTGAAAAAAATAGTTCTAGCTTTTGTAATTATTTTCCTTTCATAATGAAAATTAGTTTCTTCTTTTATATTGTTTTCTATTTTTATTATGGACTAGTCCTTTATTTTATTTTAGAGAAGAGTGAATTGTTTAACATGGTTCTGATAGAATTCATTTGAACTCTTGCTCTTTTATTCGATCGGATTGTTTGAATTTTTCATGTTCTTAATGCTAGAAATAGATTGATCACTTATTTCGTAGATCATGAGGTCTTGATTAGATTTTGGAGAAGTTATATGAGAGTACACCGGTTTTTTTTTTTAATTAGATCGTAGAGTTATGGTACAGGGCCGAATAACACATTAGGATGCGGCTGCAGTTTGGGTTGGATGTCTAGCTATAGACTATGTCATTATAATGTTGTGATGTGTATTATGTTTGTATGGGATTTTACCTTGATTCTGTCTCGGTGCTTTAGAATTATTACGAGTTACTATTATTTCGCTAGAGTTGAGAGTCATGTCAAGTTTTGATTGCGAAGCAGACCGTTCGTTTTTCACCAACCATTTGTTTTTCTCATCGACCATTCGGTTTTCACCTAAACCACTTGTTTTTCTCACCAACCACTCATTTTCTTCTCCCCGACATCTATTTGTTCCACACCCCTGAACAGCTGGATCCGTCCAACCACCACCACCCTCCTCACCCGGCTTCCTTCTTCTTTTTGTTTCTTCCCACTTCCTCCCAATCCTCACTTGAGCCAGCCAGCCTTGTCTCCATGGTCCCATGACTAATGATTAGGTAGTAGCAATTTGTCAGTATTTTCTTTGATTGTTTTATGATTGTTTGTGATTGTAAATAGGTGTTGATTTAAATTTAAATTTATGTTAACAAATGGTAATAATGAATTAGAGTTTGAATTAAAATGCATGCTATCTGTATAGATTGATGAGAAGTGTAGCATTCATGCATTATATTTGGACATTACTATTTAGTTTTGATGTGTAGGTATGAAGTAAGTGCTCGTCGCCTAGGTGTGTGGACATGATTGGAACTTCTACTAAGTCTGTTTAGAACTCATTTCCTCTTTTACGCTTTATTCTATTGTGTATTGTTTTATTATTTGTAGCACAATTTAAGTGGCATTTTATCGAATCCCATTTAACCCAGGTCATTTAATCGATCAAACTTCCAGATTAATAACCCTCAAGGATCAGATCACGTCGAGTATGTTTTCAAAAACAACATCCACCACAAGTTTCCTTCAAGCATATTATATAAATCTCTTCCCAAACCCATATATAGTTTTTTTTAGTTTTCAGTGAGTCAAGAGATGGGAAAACTTGACTTGCATGTACCATGAGTGGGTGCGCGTGCAGGTCAAAGCCAACTCTAGATTAGTGAGCGGGCTGATCCAATCCAAAGGGATCCTAACAATTCCCATTTTGAGTTCCTCACACCCAGAGAAACGTGGAGGTTTATGGGTACTGTTTAGTACAACGCATGTCTGGACTTGAGTTCAAAGTGTACTAAAGATAACTATTACTCGGTCTTCATGCTCAAGGCCAGGAGAATTATGGAGGTAAGCAGAGGGCTTAGGATATACTAGTAGTTCCGAGGGACTAGCAAATAAAATGAGAAACTATCGAAAGAGGCATCAACAACAGCATAACTGTCTCTTCAGGATGCTACTGGGTCTACAGCCCAGTGGCTCTTCAGTAGTGCCCATTAGAGAGAGTTCACAAGAAGTGTATGAATGTTTTCCTTCATATGAGAGTTTGCTTTCATACCCAGTTTGATATTAGTTATATTTTTAGACCAGTAACACTTGTTACTGACGTATTTTTATAATATATGTAGGTGAAGATCATGAGTAGGATGAACCAACTTGGATTGAGAAGCAGTGATTTCTCCTGCACGCACGCACACACACCAATCGAATGTTTGTTTTGACTTTTTTAATTGTGTTGTTATGTTATGATGAACAATGAAATACTTATAATAAAGATTGTAGTAAATTGAAATAGATAGTTATATTATGATTTGAAATAGATATTAGTGTGCAAGTTGAATGATAAAGTAAAGTGTGAATAGAATGAACAGGTGGGTCGAGACCCAAATATTGAGAATGTTTTGATGTGATTGAATTAAATGTTTATTTCAAAAATATATTGCAATGAATGTATTTGGATCTATATATTTGTATACATTGATTTGGTAGGGTGGCCCTTAATTGCACATTTAGGGGAGACTATGTCCCTCTTATCTTACTAATTTTATCAATTTTCATCAAAATTATTTTTGGTATGAACTAGTTGCCATGTCATCAATATAGTAGCATGTTAGGTTTATTTTTGTGCATTCATCCATGCATAGCGATAGACATCTTCCATCTCGCGATACTAGGAGTAGATTCGTGGGAGTTGGGTTTAGGTTAGCCAACCTAATCGGGAACAGTGACATTCTGGTTTGGTTCCGAGCGTGAATTAGATTTGGGGTGTACACGATCTTTCCAACGTTATCATTATATACTCAAGTATACATGACCCTCATCGCTCATAACTCATAGTTGGCCTTAACTCAGCACGTGGTTTATGAAACTGACTAGACTCTAACCGACAGGTTCGCTAATGAAAAATCTTGACTCAAGTCATGGATTTTACAGCAACAAAGATTTTGCTTCTTTAAGTTGATTCAACTTTGCCTATCTTAAATTTTGAATTTTTATGCATGAATTGAGGCTAATCTAGTTTCGGGTTGATGTTATTGGTTTATTTTATATGATTAAATATCATAATGTTTTAAACAATCATGAGTTTGAAGGAATTTGTATTTAGAGATGCGTAGGAGATAAAATCACCTTTTAAAATTAATTTTGAATTAATTCTGAATATTATCTAATTAATTTGGATAGTGAGAATTGTTATGTAAGTCTTTGGGGAAAGTTTTTCGGACAGATTAAAAGGTATTTAAAACTTTTTAAGGCTGATTTGACTTAAGATTGATGTTTTGGGTGTTTAAGAGCAAGTTTACCAAAATTTTGAAATAAGAAGAAAAAGTTTGTTTGGGAGTTTAGAACTTAATTGTTGTAATTTAAAATCACATAACTTAAGTTATTAATGACCCTAGGGAGCTTCTAAATCTTAAATTGTTGGTTAAAATAAAGTTTTAGGTCATTTTAGAGTTTAGGCTAATTTTAATTCCGAATTTAAGAACAATTAAATTGGCACTTAAACATCAAGTTAGACACTAATGTCTAACAGTTAGGCTATATGAACTCATAAAATATTTTAGGACTTACCTAATCAATTGATTAATACTTAACTAAAATTGTGAAAGAGTTAGTTGTGATACAGTTGTGTATGTGAATGCTAACTTGTTCTACGTTAATTTTCAGCTGAGTATATCTTTATGCAATGTTTAAGTCTTGCTTAAGAGTTGATTTTAGATGGAATGATTAGCCCTCTTATGTATGAATTTTGTATATTGGTTTTACTTTGTGTAATGTTTCTTGCCTCGTTGTTTTGTTGTGGGTTGGGACATAATCACAATATGTTGTTGCTATTTCAATGCATTACGCAAGTGTATGCATTGAACAATTAATAAAATGATGAGAGAATATCATTCCCATGAGGAGTTAACATTCTAACGTAATGACGATAGTTAGATTATTAAACCTAATGAGTTGTGTATATAGAGTATATGATATAATAAAAATCTACTCTAAACTATCATGATGAGAAAGGTCATGAAATTGATATACTTAACTCAAGAAAATGACACAAAGGCATGAAGACAAAAAAGCAGCCAAAGTTAACACAAGTTGGGATGTGTTCTTTTCTTACTCATCAAGTTGTCCATCTAATGGTCTTCAATTGGGACATGGGTGGATTAGGTAGATTTGTCCAAAAGGTGAGGAGCTGGCACAAATGGGTGCACATTTCTTTGCTTGGTCAAAAGCATATGCAGGGGATGCAGGTCTAATAGTGTGCAGATCTCATCATGTGCAGTCTCATCATCCTAGGATACACTCTGTAGTGATCCATCCTAGGTTGGTGAAAGAGTAGTCTAATCCCATTTGAAATTGTGCATGGGCTTTGCCCATGATCCTTCAAAATACATATTTTGACTTAGAATTGTCTTTAGATTTATTCATATTTGCAATATCTTGCAATATTTTAAAATGTTTAAATTTAAGCCAAAAATTTTCATAGATCAGCCTAGGGCTTTAATTATATTAGGGATGCAAATCGGAGATCAATATAAGGCAAAATTTGGCTTAAACGTGGATTTATTAGGGATAGCTATTTTGGCCAGAGTGATAAAATCTCGCCTAAATCATTTCCTTTCACCTCAAGAATCTTGACTTGAGATTCTAATTACCCTTCATCCTAAGTTTACAAGATTTCCTATCTTAATCTAACAAGGTTGAGCATTAGGTCAGATAATGATTTAGTCGCCTTGAAAACATAACTCACAAAATTAACAAATGTGAGATTAGTCCTACCCATATCATGTCATGGTCAAAAATTAGAATGCCTTATTTGCTCACACCTTGTACCAAAATAGTTTTTCTTATAGCTCACATGGTTTTTTTAAGTACAAATTGTCTTCCCCCTAAACTTAAATCTAACTGTGCTTTTGTTATTGTTTTTTTTTATTCATTCATAGCATATTTTTATTCATCTTTTGTATCTACAAATATATATAATAATTAATTTAAATTAATCTTATCTAGTTTGATCACGCATTCTCCTACATGCATCATATAGATTGGGTTAGATGTTGAGTTGGGTTTGATTATAGGTCGTGTGGTTCAAGCTCACCAGTAGATTGCTTGGAAATTGGAGACCTGCTCCCTTTAGGACTCATTCTTATTTTATACTTATTTGATGGGTGGTTTGTTTTATATTGTAGGATGAGTTAAGTGGTAGTTTACCGCAACCCACTTAATTCTAGTCATTTAGACGTCGTGTTTAATAACCCTCAAAGATGAGATCCCTTCAGTTGTTTTCGAAAACCAAAAATCCATTGCAAGTTGCCTACACTCTAGAAGTCTATGAATGTTATTATTCCCTACCTAAGCCTACCATTGTTATATTATTTTTTGTGATCTTGAGAGTGGGGAGATTGTTGGATATTATTTTCGGTAAGTCTCACTTTGAGGGGCAAGTCCCAAGGCATGACTTGTTGAGAAGCCTAGTTGTTTAATTGTCAATGGAATCGACACAACACTCTACTTTTTCTTCTTGTTGCATCATTTTTACCCCTGCATCTATGAGCTTCTCACACCCAAAGAGGCAAGGGTTACGAGTATCATATTTTATAGCTTATGTCATGACTACGGTATACTTGGCTTACTTTCAAAACTCAAAGGAGAGGAGCATGGTGGAATTGGAGATGATAGGAGAAAGGGTGTTGCCAGATCAGCTGCGGGTCGCACACTGGTGTAGTTTCCTTTGGGTGTTATGCGATTCTTCTTCTACTTTACTATCCCTTTCTTGTTTTACTTTAAAATGAATTACTGAGTTCACATGCTAGTTTGATATTATAATTACTTTATTTTAAAACAGGCAACTTGTTGCATAACTTGTTACATTTTTTTTTTGTTTAATATTTATGTTGGTGGTGTGTCTAGAGTGTCGGTGGTGGATATAAGGGGATGCTAAAGTCTTCATACATACATATACTCCTGCCATGTTGTTGTCATGTTGTTTTATGCTATTTTTCCGTTTAAATTTGGTCATCGAATATCTTTACTCTTGGCTTAATATACTGATATGATAACCTAATATTTTGGGAACTTATATTTTTAATAATTTATAATATTTGAATAATGCTTATATTTCCTTTGTTTTTTTTTCTTAAGGGGGGCTTTTGTGGGTGTGATCTTATACGTTATAAGTGAAGAGATAACAATATTAAATAATATAAAATAATTTTCGTTTGTATTTCATGCTTACTCATGTCATCTATAGCCCAGGAATGTACGTAATTGTTATAGTAGGTATATTCTTGAGCTTGTTCTTACCTTAAGGGATCTACAACGGGTTTAACAAAAATAAAAAACAAAATAAGCTTGCACAATATAGAAGCAAATGTCATTGATGGCCATGTATAGGCTATGAACATGCCACTAGTGGGTGATCACATATGACATTCACTTTCCTGTCTATGGCACGTATGGAGCAACCACGCTGGTTGGCACTGGGAGCACTCTTACAGCTCTGGGTGGATTTCGGCAAGCGCGCTTGTTATGGCCTTGTTGGTTGCAGCGGGAATATCAGTATGAGTTTCTATTAGCATTGATACTCCTAATACATCTCTTTCGTGGTTGCCCTGGCCTCCTATTGTACAATGGGAGCAACACCCGAGGATGGTATCCTCGTTGGGTACCCATTGCATCTTGTATAGTGTAGGCATCATGCATTCACTGTACAATAGTCTATAAATTGTAGATTCATACTAGTGTTCTATATAATATTTCATGTCTGCCTTTCTAAAGTCGATTATGGCCATCGCATGCATGCATGACATGCCCATGTCTTGAAACTTACCACAAGTGAATTCCCTCTTTTCTAAGTCAACTACATTTTGGTATATACCAGAACTTATTACCTCGAGTATGAGGGCGTCAACAGAGACAAATCTCGTAACATTCGGTCACCCTCTGGCATGTGTGCTCCGAAAGGGCTTTGATGGGCATACCCCTTGCACCTTTCAATACGTTATTACAAGATTCAAATATGCTAGTCGTGGTATGCCCATATTTCTTGTGGGAAAAAGTGTGTTTGACCAGTTTTTGGTTGGTTTCTCACTCAGCCATCGTTCAATCTCTGCCTGTGTGCTTACATCCTCTCATCGATGGCTTCATACTCGTATACTGTAAGAAGTCACCACAGTCTATAGGCTGATTAGAAGAATGGTGTCATTGAACGCTTGCTTTAGGTTGGTCTCCATGTGCTTTATACAAAATGTATGGGTTGTTCATGGGAGCACACCCTCAATTGCCTGGAGAAGCCCCTTCTACTTGTCAAACAAACTTGTTGTCAGCTGGTAATCATCTTCCCTAGGGTGTGTCAGCACATGCCGCCGAAGAAGCTGCAAGAGCCAGTGCCAAGTGTCATACCTCTCATTCTCAACAACACCACAAGCAATGGCAAAATTTTGTTATTCCCATCAAATGCACATGCCACCAAAAGAATTCCTCGGTATTTCCCCATAAGATGTGTCTCATCGACAGTCAAAAGTGATTGGCATGTGCCTTAGAAAGGATGAGCACATGGACCAAACATCCAAAAAACACTGCAAAATTCATTCCCAACACCGCATTTGATGTCAGCCATTCTTCATACAATTATCAAGCTCCCTGTATATGCATGAACATCATTGATACATCATCCATAAAACAGTAATAGCCAATGATAAATGCGCCAGCCCATATTAGTCACTAGTGATAGCAACAACTAGGGTAATTCAGTGTGACAAAAATTACGTATCGATGACAAAAATTACGCATCATGGTTTTCCTCTATTCTCTCTGCTAGATTATCCTTAGCGTTGTAACACTTGCAGTATGAGGGGACTACGCTTTACAACTTGTGGACAAGTAACATGATCTTTTAGGGGTGATATTGCAACTCTCATCAAATGGACCCTTTGATTTTGCTACAATCCATTTTGTTGTCGCCATTGCATGATCCGTTCCCAGTCTAAATTGTCTACATAGCCCACAATAAAGGGTCGCTCTTACCCAACCAGTTACAAGTGTAGCGCAACCTTCCTAGGACACCCATGTACCGCATAATTTGTCAAATATATTTACTTCTTTGCACTCCATATTCTATGTATCATAATGACTCTTGACGATGGTATCACTTTGAGCCATCTTGAAGTCAGATCAATGATTTGAATTGTATCCCCACCCCAATTTTTTCAACAACTTGTGGCTCTTTTGGACTTCAATAGCAATTCTTTTGTTTGTGATATAAACTAGAGGCCACAAGATTGGATCAAACACCTTTCCCCAATTCTTCCAAGGCTCAATGAGTTCCCTAACGTCAATTACATTGGTAAGTGTCACGGGCCGCTCTCTATGGGACAAATTTTTTGCCCCAACAGCAAGCCGTGCGGCGTGCTTCGCTCCCGAAACACCAGCCTCCCTTCAAAGTACGCAACAGAAACCCCACTACACGTGTAGCGGGACGATCTCTTTAAAAGACCTGAGGCCAC
>JAURVB010006398.1:0-69643 GCA_033002965.1 Piper betle | reverse complement strand
TTAAATTTTGTGTGAATGAAATCATAGATGCATGTGTGTATATATATATATATATATATATATATATATATATATATATATATTATTTTGACAGGGTGGGCCCATAATTGCACTTTTAGGGAGACCCTGACGGTTTGATTTCAGGATTTTTACCGTAATTGTAATGATGTGAAAATTGGTTGCATGTCATCCATGTAGTATCATGTTAGGGTTTTATGAATTTATCCATACATGACAAGTCGTATCTACATCTTAAGACGCCGAGATTGGATCCGTATGAGTTAGGTTCGGGTTAGCCGACCTAACCGGGGCTGGTAACATGCCGGTTTGGTTCACGAGTGTGAACCGGATTTGGGGTGTTACAGCTTCAACTAGAATCGTCCGATTAGAAATTACTTTTCAATTTAATTGGGTAATTCATACTTAACCAGCTAATGAAATTTTTTTTTCCGGGTCTTTACAACATATATAGGCATGGGTTGAGATTTGTACAATAGGCCCGAAGGAAACTTGTGGTGGATCTTAATTTCGAAAATTCACTCGAGGGATCTCATCTTCGAGGGTTATTAATCTGAACAAAACTGTTGGTTAAATGGCCCAAGTCAAGTGGGATCCGATAAAATGCCACCTAACTTGTCCTGCACATGATAAATCAAATACACAATAGAATAGCGTAAATCAGAGAACGAGTCCTAAATGGACCTGGTAGAAGCTCCAAACAGGTCCACGCGCCTAGGCGACGAGCTCCTACACGGTACCTACACAATCAAGCAAAAGCTAACGCCTGCATGATGAATCACGCATCCTATAGCATGCACACACAATCAACACAATCACACATCAATCATCACACATTCATCCTAAGTCAATTCTAGTGAGTTTTCAATCTACGTTTCATGAAATCAGGGTAATTAATTAGTTCACCTAATTAATTCCTTACTTTTCCATTTTTAACACTCATCAATCAACCAATTTCATAATTTTTATTAAATTACACACAAATATACAGACACGTCAAAAACATGAAAATTCATCTAATTATCTAGTCTAGCATGCTTCCATAATAATTATAAAATTTAAGAATTTATGTCGGACTAATTTATACCTCGTGTTGTCAAAAAATCGGCGACGGCTAGGGTTTCTGTTTCATAGCTCGAAACTCTAATTTGGCACCTAGCGGCGTCCGAAGTTCGATCGGATTCGACCTGGTGCATTCAGCAGATGATCCGGCGAATTTCCCATGAATCCAATTTTCCGTCGGTTTTGACGGTTTTCCTGCTAGTGTTGGCGGTTTTCTGGCGATGATTTTGGACGGGGCAATCAGGGGGTCTATCGGCACCAGCTCGATGAGCTTGGTCCTGTGGTGGTGTCAAACAGGGTAGCCAGGGTGGCGATGGCTGGCGGTGGCGGCGGCGTGCTCCGATCGGGGCTACGGACGGCCTTGACGGCGTTCGGGATGATGGGGGAAACGTCGGCGACGGCGAGAGGGTGAGACTGGTGGTCACAGTGGCGACAACGGTGACTAAACGGCGGCAAAATCCGGCTCAAAGTGATGACGGCCGAGGCAGCTTTGTGGCATCACGGCGATGCGCTGGCGGGCGATCAGTAGTAGGGGTTTGTCAGGAAGGCACGACACGGTGAGGGGACGACGGGCGGTTGGTTCAGTTGGCGGGGCGGCAGTCGGGGGCAAGGTCAAGGCAGCCTCAGGCGGCTAGGGTTTGGAGAAAAGAAAAGACGATCGGGGAAGATGAAGGGGAGTGTGATGGCATTTTTGTAAATTAAACTTGACACGAATCAATAATAATAACTATCTCCTAATAAATCCTAAAAAAATCTAGAAAAATTTGGGAAAAATCCTGTAAAATCAAACGAATACAGCAACATCCAAATGATATATTTTATAACTAATAACCCACCCAAACTCACCTATATCGTGTCCTAATTCGTCATTCGGACCTAAAAATATTCTATGATCAAATAAAAATAACAATCAATACTACATACCTCCATATACTTGATAACTCATTTTCATCATCTTTTTGACATTATCGTCGTATACTTGAGCATACATGACCCTCATCGCTCATAACTCACAGCTGGCCTCAACTCAGCTCGCGGTCCATGAAGTTGACTCCACTTGAACCGATGGTTGAACTGACTGGTTCGCTCCCGTAAGACTCTGACTCGAGTCACAGGTTTTACAAGGGGTGTGAAGGCGTCAAAGAAGGCAGATTGGGCTCGTGGCTCATCCACCAACCTCCCTATATATTTTGCCTAAAATTAAATTAAACAACTTTAGAAACTAGGTAATAAATTTTCATATGTAATTAATGCAAATTGAATGTTTGTATAATTTGTCATTCACTTTCTACATCATATAACCCTCAAATCAGGAGGCGACCCACAATCCACGTCAGATATAGACTATGGAACTTACCCTTAATTGGGACATTAATCTATCTTGGCCTACTCAGATCAAGAAGCCTATAAGATTCATAATATAATTAGAACATGCTCATCTCAAATCTGCATTAAAATTAAATTCACAATAATAGAGTGTGCATATGAAAACATTACCTCCCTCTGACTACCTACCTCGTCATTGGCATTTGCACGAGGCTTCTCCACATCCCAAGGGGGGTGTAGGGGCATGCTCATTAAGTGGTGATGCAATCAACTCATTTAGGGAGCCCCTACCATGGAATCCAAATCCAGATCCACGTTACCCGCTCCCATGCTGAATTGGCCAACGACCACGAGCCAAATCTACATAAGCAAAGGTTTTAAAAAAAGAATTATGAAATCATAATGCTCCACTCAAATCAAAACTAATCGAGTCAAGAAAAACACTAACTACTATACTTGATCTTATGGAATCATAGTGGTCTACTATAGTTAAAACCATAGTTGCACGAATCGGCCGATTCCATGCGGAATCGGCCGATTTAAATCGGATCGGTGTCGCGCCGATCCGATTTCGGGGCCGACTCGGTCGGCCCCGAATCGGGTCGTGAATCGGCCCGTTTCGGCCGATTCCGACCGATTTAAATCGGAATCGGAATCGGTTTTATTGCAAAATTACCAAAATACCCTAGGTATAATTTTTATTAAATTATTTAAGCATGGGCAAAATGGTAATTTGGATTTAAAAACCTAAATCAAACCCTCTCCCCCGATTCCGCCGCCGCGCTCGCTCCGCCGCCCTCCGCCGCGCTTCCGCCCGATTCCGCCGCGATTCCGCCTGATTCCGCCGCGATTCCGCCGCGATTCGGCCGCCCGACGCTCCGCCCGACCTTCCGACCACCCTACCGCCGTCCGACGCTTCCGCCGCGATTCCGCCGCGCTTCCGCCGCGATTCCGCCGGCCGACGGTTCGTCCGACTGGGCTGCCGACATCCTCCGACATCGCCGCCACGAGGCTCGCCGCCGACCGGGCCGCCGGCGGCGGCGGGGGGTAGAGAGGGGAGGGTGGCATTCTCGTAATTAAAAGTTGACTCGAGTCTAACCCGAGTAAAAAATAATAATTAATTCTAAATAATTTAAAAAAATCTTAAAAAATATTTAAAAAATATCATAAACTATAATACATAGAATAATATCAAAATAACATCAATACCCAATTTTAATATATTTATATTGTAAATTGTCAAATTATTATATATGACCGATTAAATTAATTTGGACCGATTCAACTGAACCGATTCTTGGCCGATTCAGACCGATTCCGATTCCGATTCCGATTCCATGGAAAACCGATTCCGATTCCGATTCCGATTCATGCAACCATGGTTAAAACTAATCGACTAGGTAAAACACTAACTAGCTGTTGTCGGCGGTGGACGACGGAGAACGGCGATAGGCTGCGGTATGTTAGGGTTCAGGGGGCTTCGAAGAAGGCAGCTCACGCCCGTGGCTCATTCTCTAGCATCTGTGTATACTTCACCTGACACAAAATAAAACAATTTTAGAAACTAGGGAATACATTTTTCATGCATATATAATGTAAATTGAATGTTCGCTAATTTACGATCCACTCTCTGCACCATATATCCCTCAGATCATGAAGTACTTCAGTCCATGTAGGATGTGATCCATGGAAGTTATCCTTAATTGGGATACTAATCTGTCTTGACATACTCAGATCAAGAAACCTACAAAGTTCACAATATAATTAGAACATGCTCATCCTAGATCTGCATTAAAATTAAATTCGCAATATTAGAGTATGAATATGAAAAAAGTACCTTCCCGTAACTAGGTGAAACAAGTGCGCCTACGGTCTGTTCGGCCCTCGAGGTTGCTGAGAACTACCTTCCTCGTCTGTGGCACTTGCATGAGACTCCTCCATATCATCACTCAATGAGGGTGTAGGGGCATGCTCATCCAGTGGCAATGTACTTGGCTTATCCATGGAACCCCTGCCATGGGTTCTAGATCCACGTGACCCGCTTCCATGCCGAGCTGGCCAACGACCACAAGCCATATCTACATAAGTGAAGTTTAAAAAAAATATGAAATCATAATGCTTAACTCAAATCGAAACTAATTGAGTCAAGAAAAACATTAAGTATTGTTCTTGATCTTATGGAATCATAGAGCTCAACTATAGTCCAAACTAATCAACTACAAAAAATTACTAATTTGAATACTTCAGCTTGTGGAATTAAATTGTAACTTAAGAGTTATGAAAATTCAATTTTTTCTTGGCATACTCGAATAAATAATCCTATAAAGTTCACAGTATGATTAGAACATGCTCATCCCAGATTTCCATTAAAATTCAATTTACAATATTAGAGTATGAATATGAAAATAATTACCTCCTCGTAAATGGGTGAAACAAGGCTTCGGAAGCAAAAGCATTTCTTGGCGCCTATGTTCTGTTCGGTTCTCGAGGCTTCCAAGAACTACTTGCCTTGTCCGTGGCATCTACATGAGGCTCCTCCACATCATCACACAATGGACGTGTAGGGGCATGCTCATCCAATGGCGATGGAATTGGCTCATCCATAGTTACCCAGCCATGCAAACAAGGTCCACATGACCCGCTCCTAAGCCGAACTTGCCAACGACCAAGAGCCATATCTACATAAGTAAAGTTTAAAAAAATTATGAAAGCATAATGCTCAACTCAAATCGAAACTAATCGAGTCAAGAAAAATATTAAGTACTGTACATGATCTTATAGAATCATAGTGCTTAACTATAGTATAAATTAATTGACTATAGAAAAATACTAATCTGAATACTTGAGCTTATGGAATTAAATTGCAACCTAAGAGTTTGGAAAATTCAAATCTCAAGGTTAAGCATGATGTCATCGTATTAATTAAGTAATTAATTTACATATCTATTTTCAATCATCACAAAATATTCATTAATTTTAATTACTAATTTTAATCATGAATTTAAACAAATAAAATAAAATTATGTTAATAATACTATCATAATCATTAAAACAACATGCACAAAATAAATCCTAATTTTAATGTACTATCATATATATATTATATATGAACAACATTAAAATAAAATTTCAAACTTATCAAATTAATTAGTTTTTAAAAAATTACAAATAACCAAATTTCAAACTATTTCCCAAATGACAATGATAATCACAAAAATAAGCTGCAATTTTAAAAAATTGTCATACTAGTAAACAATCAACAATCAACAACATTCAACAACAATTAATAAAAAACAACAACCAATCATTTCAATCCTAATTAACATATTTAGCAAAAACATATAAACTTTAAAAATTAGAATATTATACCTAAAACGTGTGTGACCGTCACATTGATGACTAGCTGCTGGCGGCAAGTAGCGGCATGTTAGGGTTAAAGGGGGCTTCGACCCACAATCCACCGACCCCCAACACCCCCCCCCTTTTTTTACCATATTTGACATTTTGTGGCCGGCTTTGTGATTGCTAATCCTGTTTCAACCATTTTGCAACACATTGATGACTAGCGGTTGGCGGCAAATAGCGGCGTGTTAGGGTTCAAGGGGCCTTCGACCTCCCCCCACCCTTTTTTTTACCATATTTGACATTTCGTGCCCGGCTTTGTGATTGCTAATCCTGTTTCAACCATCTTGCAACACATTGATGACTAGCGGCTGGCGGCAAGTAGCGGCGTGTTAGGGTTCAAGGGGGCTTTGACCCCCCCCCTCCTTTTTTTACCATATTTGATATTTTGTGGCCGGCTTTGTGATTGCTAATCCTGTTTCAACCATTTTGCAACACATTGATGACTAGCGGCTGGCGGCGAGTAGCGGCGTGTTAGGGTTCAAGGGGATTCGACCCCGACCCACCCCCCCCCCTCCCTTTTTTTACCATATTTGACATTTTGTGGCCGGCTTTGTGATTGCTAATCCTGTTTCAACCATTTTGCAACCGCTTACATGGTCACAATTTCATTTTCAAATTATGAAGTTTTACAATGAAATTTAAAGACTGTTGTGTGATTGGAAAGGACAGTCGTAAATAACGTTGATCACTTTGCAACCACAATTAGACATTGCAGAGAGCAGTTACAGAGATCTGGTTGCTAACTCAATCACTAATCCATAGATATATTTTGCGACCAGCATTGTGGTTGCAAGGTAGTCATAAAAGTGTCCTGTTTCAAAGCAGTTGTAATCAAGGTCGCAAAATTTCCAGTCACCCATTAGCGATTTTCTACTAGTGAATATAAGATTTGGTTGAAGAAACATTGCATAGCAGCTAAACCTTTTAAATTGTAAAAATTATAATAACATTGAATCAAGTATTCTTACAAGTACAAAATCTAAATAGTAAACTATAAATCTTCGTTCTTTAAATCTAGCTTATCAAACCATAAATTCTAAAGCCTAAAACTCTTAACCCCAAAAATACGAACTTTAAGTTTAAATTTCTTAGCTTTAAAGATTTGGTATCTGCGGTTTACTCTTTATTGTTTAGAGGTAAGATTTTTGGTTTTTAATAAGGATTTAGAGTTGAAGGTGTAATTGATGATTTGTGAGAGTACTTTATACGATTGGTTCATTTTGAATTTGTTGAGATAGAGATCAGTGTTTAGGGTTTAGGACATTTAGAAATTAAGGTGTAAAGTTTAAGATTTTGACTGTGGCTTTTAAGGGTTTAGAGTAAGGTTAAATTTAAAGTTTTGGAGGGGAGCTTAATACTAACATGTAATTAAAAATAAGATATTTAACCAATGAAAATACAAAAAAAATAATAATAATAAAAATATCTTTCATTGTGAAAGTCACGGGTTCAAACCCGAGCAACCTTAATTTTTAATTTTTTATAAAATATTATAATAAAAATAGATCTCATTAAAGAGGCTCGTGGGTTTAAACCGAGCTAACTTCATTTTCTAACTTCCTACTAACAATAATCAATCCACTTACCTTAAAAAAATTTCCAATAAAAAAATTAAATTATTATTGTTTATTTTTTATTCAATTAAGATATATGTTTAAAGTCAATTAGAGTTTATATCTAAGATATTAAATTATTATAATTAATTTTATTATTCAATGAGGCTTTACTAGGTCAACACTAGACGTGTACCGGGGCAAAATATCATAAGGCCTTAATTTGTGTTGTATTTCCCAAAAAGAATTCAAAGTACTTTTAGGGAATACTGTCCAGGTTTCATGAAGAGAAAATCTTAGTTCATTTATATAAACTATTGATGGTGATCTTTCTATTTAAAGTTCATAGCAATATTTAATTTGCCATCATATGTAAAACTAAACATTCAAAATATGGAGATTAGTCACACGCTTAACTAATATTAAATATTGATGCTAATGTTATTTAATTTCTCCCCAAGTAAGGGATTATAATTGACGAATCAAAATGGACAAACCAGCATACTTTGACAAGTTAAAAGTATGCAGTGGATAACAAAATTCGTCTAAAGCTTGGAAGGGCTTCACTCTTTGAGAAGGATGTTCCAATAGAAGGCATGCAGCCCCACATAAGTTGAATGCAATAAATATGTGCTTTGTCCGGTTTATGGGCACTCAATTCTGCAAAAGAAACAGCAAGAACAAGTCACCGAGCTAGCTGCATGAGGACATGAACTTAACAACGACGCACCCAAATCAGCCACACTCAAGCTCTTAATCTACCAAGCTCGTTTTGGCGTTCACCTTGTGTGGAGAAGGACATGTACAAAGACGAGCCGACTTGATCATAAAATAAATTGACATGAATATTGGCATGTTCTTTCCAACTAGCAATTAGTCTTCCTTTGTTGCTGTCATCCCTTAAAAGGTATGGCATAGTATGAGTAGCTAGTGAGTAGTTCTTCTACAAGATTTGTAGATATCTTCTATCACTCTCTAGGTGATGCAGCCGGATGGCAATTTTCCATCCATACAAATATTTTTTCACTCCATATTTAATGTGTCAAAAATTGGGCCGCACTTGTGAGGAGAATATCTCTAGATCTCCTTTCATGTGGAATTTGAAATCTTCTCCGTGGGAAGAAATTCCGGTGGCATATGTCCACAAACAAACTTTCAGGAAAAGTATCTTATTTCTAACAACAAAAGTATTTCATATGCAATATCCAAAAGATCCGGTTATCTAATAATATAACCCGTGTCCCGCACAGGGTTAATAATAACAAGGCAAACTCACTCCTCAGAGAATGTAAAAGCAGATTTGCCACTTAGAGAATGCCACCAACACCAATGCAACTCACTACCGAGAGTATGGCAGGGAGGACTCATCACTTACAGAATGTCCAAACTACAAATTCAAGTTTCTGAAACATCGACACAGAAGTTGGGCATACACTAGAATCAACTAAATAATATAATCTAATAATGGTTTGGGTCAAGGAAATAATATAATATAGGCCCGACAAAGTAACAACTATGCAGTGTACCTCAACGACTAAACAAATTTTCGTGAGATCTCATTCTAGAGAGTGACTAATCTGACACATTACAACAACGGCTAAATGGTCCGATGTAAAATGTACGAAAATTGATATCTAGTTACATCACCTTATGATAAAACCATCAATATCATGCAAGAGCAATAGTAAAAAGACCCTGAGAGAATCCTAAAGGCCTGAATAGTTGTTGGTGCAATCAGTCCATTTCACGGCAAACACCAACTCTAAATTCTATAACGTCCACACCCAATGTCAAAATTAATCGCTAAATATATGATGTATGCCAATGTGAGTTTACATACAACCATACACAAATGATCTCATGTTCAACATACATATATATCGGTACAATAATATTATTTTATTCAATAAAATAATATTTCATTAAATAGAATGAACTCTAGCAGCTTTGGAGGCAAAAATTAAAAAGAAAAAGTTTTTAAATTATTGTACTCATCTCCCAAGGCAGACCTGAATACCATGATATATTGACACATTGCCGGCAGCAATCTTCGCAAGTTAACGTTTTATTGTTTTCTCCTAACCTGTCTGGATTTCATTGGTGAAGCTTATTTTACTATAATTTCTGGCCTCGCAAGTCAACATAAAAAAACTTATCTCACTAGTATTTGATTAGTCTATATTAATTTACACTTTCTATACTCTTTTCTATAAGAAACCCACTTTTTACCCTTGATGGAGTTGGTAATGATTATAAGTGATGGTGATTTAGTCATGATTATGTTTCCACTTCCCTAAGGACCGTGTTCTGAGATTTTTCGATCCTTCCTGCATGATTGCCATTTGAGAAATGTTTGTTTATTTTTCAACTCAATGACACCGATAGTAATTAATTGGGGAAATATAATATTTAATCACATTTTTAAATTTTATATCGAGAATGACGAATCAGTAAAACGGTCAAATCTTAGTTAATTTTTCATCATTTTACATAACACATCTACTAATAAAAAATATATAAGGTATAAAATAAAATACCATAACCAACATAAACACCCTCTCACACAAAATGTATAATATCTTTAATATCTAAAATAAAATAAAATAATATTATAATTATAACAAAGAGAAACTTCAACATCTTGAACTCCACTCATTACAATAATTTTATGTATAACATGCTTCAAACAAACAAAATAAGTCTATATTTATAAGTTGTGGTTAAGTTAGGAGATATCTCCTCCAACCTAGCAAACTCGGGAGCAAGTGAAATCATTATGCACATAATTATGTTCAGTGAAATTGGTTAAACAATTATGGTTAAACCTTATGTCATAAATATTTATATTTCTAATTGGTTCGATTAAATTAATTAAAATTTTCACCGTTTTCTAAAACGGTGAATAATTCCTTTACTTTATTTGTGTGTTAAAGTCATTACAATCAGTAAATCTGTGAATCAACTAACTATTTTATTATTATTATATAGATATAGATCATAAATAATGCAAAAATATGAGAAGTAGTTTTTTTTTGGAGCGCAGTCAGAAAAGTTGGAATGAGATATACGTAGTCTTTCCTTTGTACTGGATTGATCTGTACGTTTGTTGGTTAGTTCTCCAGCCTTGGCGTCTTGAAGTTGTACAATTTTGTCATGGACCGTCTACCACCTCCAAATATATATAATTTAAATTTAATTAAGGTCTGCAAAGGGCCCTAGGGGAATTATATGCAGCCGAAAGGCAAAAGGTTCCTGACCCTTTGTGCGTACAAATTGCATAAATTATGCCAATAAATCATATGATATGGGTTAAAAAATATTTACTCGTCTTTTATAAAGTCGGTGTAACTTTACTCATTGTAGGCAACCGAATGTTTACATTAATTATTTAGGGGACAATCGATACAGAATATTTGTTAATTTAAAGGGACATAAAAGTATAGTTTAATAATTTGAGACTTGATTTGGTGTGTGTATATATATAATATATATATATATATTCGATAAAAAATAAGCTTTACAGTTGACTTCAAATGAACTGGAAGTCATTTATAATATTTTATATTTAATCAATAAAAAGTTATTTGAAGTTCTCTTCTTGACGCTTGAAATTATCCCTAGTAGAGTTGAGAATTAGAAGTCATGCTTTAATGAAGAGTATGAGATTTAACCAATTAAAATACAAACAAAAATAAGTAAATAAACAAAATTACTATGCTTTATCTCTTTATGCAATAAGAATCAATATAGTCTATTTTATTATTCAATTAAGGTCTATTCTTAAAATTAGTGTCTATTTAGGAGATTGTATATGACATGATATCTTGCCTAATTAATTTAAAATATTAATTTAGAATTAAGAGAAAAATAATATAGGATAATCTTTTATTACTTGATTAGGAAGAATCATAAAATCTATTTTAATAAGGAATCATTCATGATTTGAGAAACCATAAAATAGGGTATGAGTGGAAAGATTTTAGAATGAAAAAAGAGTTCTAAAACTATGCGTGGTCTTAGAAGTGTAAAATAGCTAACTAGCCTCAGCTACAATATTCATACAAAAGTCTACATACGAGTCAGAAAAACATAAAAAATATAACTCTCAAAACGAGATATACTAGGCTACTACTAGCTCCTCATACGTTACATAAACATGAGGATCTTTCTTATAATCCGTTTACATGAGCAAACCGCTAGTAAGAATCTATCTTTTCCAAGTACCAACTAAAGCTCATTCCAAGTGTAGGTCACATAATTGTGCATGCATTGACATTTTCGTCGCTAAACATGGATGCATACATTTCATTCTGGTTGTTAGGGCTGGATTGCGCCTGTATAGCATTCTTGACGTATCCGGAGGGAGCTTTCTTGTCATAAGCTTGAGCAACGTAAGGATAGGAGACCAAGTTGTAGGGCACATATGGCCAGAATTCGGCTCGTTTACCAGTGCTCTTCACTTTCTTCAGAACTTTGTTTGGATCAACATAGCCTTGGACAGTCACCCTGCTTTGTTTTCTGTTCACGTTAACTGATCTTACTCCTGATCATGAACCCCCCAAACATTAATTAAATTTGGCAAAGTATAAAGCGAAAATGCATAGCACAGCTAGTATTTAAAGCGGGCAGAGACAGATACCAACCACAATTTTTATTTAAAATGGTAGATCACGGCAATGAGAACATGAAAGTGACTCATGCTTAAGAAGCTTTGAAATTCAAAGTAAAAGTGCTAGTTATACCACTTGTTAAGCTAACATTCAATATGACAATAATGGTCTGGTTCAACTAACATGTATGTGCTTCGCTAAGTTACCGATCTTTATGCAAATATCATAATAAATAAGTACTTAATTAGTGTTAAACCACAATGAAGCCGTTAACACATTATATTCCTTTTGATTATTATTTTGGATAAATACAGACGCTGTGGTCTGAGGAAAACTGACAAATAAAACTAGATCAAGCAAAAGATGGTTCAGATTTGTTTCACATATTTTATGATTTGTAAAAGTCAAAATATTAAGTGTCCACCTTCTCTAGCTAATGATCCCTAGGAAAAGAAAAGATCAAAATAGAGATATGCGAACCTCTCATGGATGAAACAGCGTCCTTGACCCTCCTCTCGCATCCGTCGCAGTCCATCTTCACTTTTATTTCGACGGTCTGAAAGAAAAATAAACAGATCTCATCTCAAACCAAAACCTTCAAAACACAAATAAAAACAATCTCTTAAACGAATCACAGTCTCAAAACAAAGATCTGATGCTTCTCAAGGTGCTAGCCTGCATTAGTCTTCTTTTCTTTCTACTAATCGTGCTGGTATTGCTCACACTGCACACGCTAGACAGGTAGTCAAGAGCTCCCATTTTTGTGGGTTCACTGCAAGACCCAATATCAGATGAGACTGATATATGGAGTATTCTGGACCGGCAAACTAGGTGTAATTGATTGAGCTTGGTGGAGTGATATTGAGCAGACTAAGAGTATTTATAGTGGAAGAAGGGTGAGGGAATGAATGATTGAACTCAAAGAGAAGGTCCGCCATGTTAGTGGAAAAGATAAACTAATCTCATGAAGAGTTAACAAGTTTTAATTAAGATAAAATGAGAAATTCGAGGCCACTTAGGCTAATTGGATCATAATTTGAGGAGAAGATGACGTATTGATTGCTTGCTTTTTGTTGATGTAGTTTTACATTGGAGTACTTGTTCCGACCAGGGGTGGGAAATTAGCCCCACAAATCCGGTTACGAGAGGATATGAGTAGACGGATGTTACTTTTTCTACAGTATCGCTGATAATTTGTGTGCTACAAAATTTTTCATGGTGAGCAATCCTTTCTCTCAAGTCGATCATACGAGTATACATGATTATATATCTAGGTAACTTTGTTATAGACTGTCGTTTATTTGTATTTTATAAAAATAGATTCCAATTTTAGATAGATTTTTGTTTAATAGTGAAATTTACTATAATGATTTCGGATTTTAAAGACAAACCAATTGAATGAGAAGATAAGCCGTCATTATTTCAACTTTTTCTTTTGGTGAATTTTAATTTCTTGAATCTTCTACGTTTTCAGAAGAGAGTGTGATTTTTTACCCTTTTTTGTTATCAAGAGTAGACACGCATATATAATTAATATGCAAATTACAAGTTGTTAATTGAACATATGAAATGCGTGAAAATTAAATTAAAGGAATTTACCAAAAAAAATGGTCTTATATAATTGAAAATGTCCCCAAACATTGGGTCGTATAAAGAGCAACGACATTTGACAGTATAGCAATGCCCTTTATAGTCGACTTTAATTATACATAGTCGTCCAATTGGTACAGTTTATATTGACCAATGTCTACTCATCTACATTGATGCATGTTTATTCATTTACACCGAAGAAGCAATTATAAGAAAAAGAGGAGTAATAATTGATATTTCATGGTCCTTTATCTGTTGTGAATAGCCATTGTTCGCAATTACTTGCATGAGAATTTCTATTTATGCGGTCTTATTCATAAATCATTCTATAGAAATTAGCATTACAAGAAAATATTAACTCTTATGAAAAAAGTGATGTAAAAAATCATACTCTAAGTAATGATAGCTCATTCACCCAATCAAAATACGTCACAAATAAAATAACAAGTAATTAGATTATTCTATTCCATCTAAATAATAATATGATTTTTTACCTTTCTGAAAATATTGTTTATTTTTGTGGTTTGGTGTAGCATGATTGCTTACCTTTTCTCACGGGGACTTCGCTGTTTGGATGGGGATGGCCCTCATCCTACTTGAGGTTCAAGCCACCATAATAAATGTGATGGAGCCCACCTCTCTCATTATTGAACAAATTGAAAGGAGACAGAGGGAGATATCATGAAGAGGGAGAGGGAGAGAGATGAGGAGAAGAGAGACCTTTGGCCATGCAACTCTTCAGATTTTGTTGGACTTTGTCTCTGTGTGAGTGAGGTGGCACGGCTCTATGGCTTATTGTTTTGGTTACCTGGTGACGACTTGGACTACACCAATGATCGATCCACACCAAAACAGAGCATATCTAATTTCCAACAACTACCTTAATACAATCCTTAACATACAATCATAATTGTTGATTTGGCCAAAAAAGACAAAAAAAGGAATTATTATATTGTTGATTCCATGTGAAATTCCTATTTGAAATATGGAAATAATGTGTAATCATAATTTTAAAATTATTTTTAAAATTTATAAACTCTTCTACTCAACTTTACTCGGTAGCATCCAAGTTAAATTTTATAAATGAAAATATACTAATTGATTTTATCATTGACCTCTTGAATTAAATTATAAATGTTACCGAATTTTTTTACACTAGCTAAATCAATATATTTATATTATTTATTAATTATAAGTGGCAACAGAACAATATATACTAATTTTATACAAACATATATTTACATAATGAAAATTTTAATATAAATAATTTATATTCAGCTTGAATGACGTGCCAAATCAGACCTAGTTTCGAGTTTTTAAACTAAGTTAGAACTATAAGGCAAACATATTGCAAGAAAAAAAAGGGAAAATGTAAATAAATTAGATGTATTTAGACTAGATGTACCTTCAAATTTAAATCGATAATTTTAGTATCAGTTCAAGCTCATGCTCCACGTGAATTAGGGTAAATATTGACCATTAAATTATAAGAATTGGTCAGGTAATAAAGATGACTTGTCAAGTTAAAGAAAAAAATAAGACTGTGTAACCAGAATGAATGTTAAATTTAACTTTTGTTCATATATTCTTTTCTAGTATGATTCAGCCGGGGTACTAATTAAACGGTCTTAGTAAGTTTAAGTTTTGGGACATGATTTACTATTTTGTTTAAAGTTTAAACATGTTAGTAAGTCAATCTTACTAGTAGCAGCATCAATTTAATATATTTTGCAAAAAATTAATATAGATCCAATATATTGTTTGTTCTAAATTAATCATAATTACCAACTTTAAATGGTTTCCTATGTGTTCTCCCGTACACAAAGATAATTTCGCCCTTTTTTAATTTTTCAGATAAGAAAAAAAGGAAAACTAATTGCACGAGAGGGCAAATAAATGGGTGACATCTTTGGAGATAATCATGATTAATTTGTATACCTATTTGAATATAATCATATTTATTTTGTACACAACATAGTTAATTTAATATTTGTAATTTTTATATAGAAATATTAAAATAACTATTTTCAGTGAGATTAGCTATTTTAATTTTTTATATACATTATTTTCATTCCAGCTGAACAGACCTTAATAGTAAATACACATTGTTCATTAAAACTACATTTTTTCCCAAAATAATTTGAATACCAAAAATACATGATTTAGGCGACATGCCTTACTCAATTATAGATCATTTTTGAATGCATATCTCAAGTAACTGCTCGGTGGTAGAGATCAATACAATATTATTGATCAATAAAGCGCTGTCAAGATCGTCAAAATCTCAAAAGACGATCAACGAGTGAGCACATTATATACACATGCAAGATTAGCTTTCCCATTTCGGAGTTGTTATCCCTTACGTAGAAGAGTTTGAAAGTTTATCTAATATATAGTTTGGTAAATGACTTGACCCATAATTGGTTCCCCTGCTCTGCATGCGTCCACTTCAGCCAAGGCGTGTCCGATTGCGAAATAAAAGTAAGTAATTTGTATGGGCTACATGAACAAAAAAAGTGTGAGCAACATTTTTGGTAAGACTTTCTTTAACTATTTTTCTTTTTATTTGCAAGTTACTGGTTTGAGGGGTAAGGCGGAATCCACCTTGAAATGTCGATGTCTGTAATGGGCCTAACCTTATTGGACCAGCTGTTGGCCGTGCCACACACAAGAAGGCCTCCCTCAAAAGGTGGTAAAATACATACAAAGAATTGGTATTTAGCCCATCAATTTTTTCCCCTTATATTCTAAAGCTTGGCACATACAATGTTCGTGTAACGTGTACTTCACTCACAAAAGATTATTGGCTCTTGCACTTACTCGGAAGTTTTGCTATTATTTTCCCCGAGGAGAATGATATAAATTAGGTAAGATATCACGTCATATGCGATTTATATCTGATAAATTTTAATTTTATATATAAATTTTTATCGAATAATACAATAGAGTGTAATAATTTAATTTCTTAGATATATAATATGATTGACTTTAAAGATATAAATAAAAGGATAAACTATAATTATTTAATTTTTTTATTATATATTTTTTCTAGACAATTAGAGAGACTTATTAGTAAGAAATTAAAAGTTAAGGCTAACTAAGTTTGAATCCATGAAAAATATTTTTATTATTTTTTTAAAAAATTAAGGTTCACAAAATTCAAACTCATGACCCACTACATGAGATATTTTTTAGATTTTTGTTATATTTTGTTTAGCTAATTCTCCTACTTTTAATTTCATGTTAATATTGAGTTCCCATTTGATTAATAATAGTGGATAAGGATATTTACTTTTTAACTTATCCATTCTTATTTATATAAATTTTTTTAAAATTGCATTAAAGTAGTAGATTTTAGCAAATGAAAATATAATAAAATAACAAAAGAAAAAAATTAAATTTTTTAATGTCACTTTTCATTTGATTAGAGTCGGTATATAAAATCCAAGTCATCTCTAACATATGAGATCATTGTCAAAAAAATTGAATATTAAATTATTATAGTCTATCCATAGAATTTTAGTCTATATATATATATATAGCATGACATCTTGCATGGTTTAAATAAAATGAGAGTAAAAAATCAACCTCTAATTAGGAGGAAATTTAAATCATTAAAATACATTGAAAATATAATAAATAAATGAAATAAATGTATCTCTTTATTCAATTGAAATTTATTCTTAAAATTTGAATCTATCTCCAATATTAATATGATTAAAGTTAAACTCTAATGTAGGTCATGCATGACATAATATCTTGCCTACTGTTAATCAATTGTCGATGATATTATTTTAGTGTGGTGATTTGTATTTGATCTTCTTGTGTATGATAAATTCTGCTAACATGACTATGTCGCTTATTTAACAATTTGAAGGACATGCCTATCTCAACGCTGTATGAGCTTTTCAATTCATTCACACTCCATACATAGTCGTTCTCGTCTGATCACCTCTGCTTCTCAAAAAATTTTGAACCGAGAAATATTGCACCTCATCTTGTCGGCGGATTTGTGGTCGATACGTTGGTATGCATGGTTTCGCCTTTAGTACTACCAATTGTTATAATGTTATAATTAAGTGATTTTATTATAAACTAATATGCTATTTTTTAGAAAGAAATACAATGGTATCTCTGTCTCATAACTTTTCATCTTAGTTTTAAGGTTGAAACTAATTTTTGAGCACTATTAGTGTTGGACTAATTTGCAAATTCTTTTTGATTACAAGATAATTGTCGCAAGAACCCTGTGACGTAACTGTTTGACTGGCAAGAATGGAAAAAACATTTAGAAAAACAGCAATGTATTACGCCATCCGGTAAAAATGATCCGTCACTACATGGTCAACAATACATAGAAATCATCAAAGATATCATCAACTTTTTGTTCTTAAAATTGTCTCCTGCACGGGTAATGTATGCTTCGAAAACGAGGCACTTGACAGGAATGGGTTCAATAACCTTTAGCCCCACGTGCAATGTCGGATATATACCTTGTCTGTTATTAATGGGCTGCCATAGAGCAAGTAGCTGGGCTTTGTAATAAGTCCAACAACTGTTTCTTATGGCAATTGGGTTTAAGTTATGGAAAGGGATTCCACGTGATATTCATCTATGGAGTCTGTGGACTTGTAATCTGAAGTAGATATTCGTAGCCATGGCAAGCAGGCGACTTGAGCTCGGCTTGCCAAAATTCGAGCCGAGCTGGCTTAAGCGGAGCCATGCAAATATGGATCCTTGATACCGGGTCGAGTCAAGCCTAGTTTCCTAGCTTGGCTCAGTTCGGTATCGAGCTCGAAGTGGGGCTCTCTTGAGAGCCCGACTGAATTCGATGTTGGGCACTCAGCGAGCCAAACAGTTGGCCACCTTTATAAAAATATAAATAAATGAATAAAAGCCCAGTTGGGCCAGACCCAAACTGGGCTCTTTCTTTAGGCTTTCATGAGAAGCCCAGTTTGGTTCTCCGGAGGAGCCATTGTATCTAGAGAGCCCAACGAACGCTCTCAAGGCTCTCTTGTGGGAGGAGAGAGAACTTCCTCTCTCTCTCAATTTTTTTAAAAATAAAAAAGCATAAAAAAACTTATATAAATAGAGAGCACTCCAAACTTCACACTCACAAAACCCTCAAAGCTCTGAAACTCTTCAAACTCTAACTTCTCTCAATCTTTTAAATCCTATTCAATTTTTTTAAAAAAAAGCTTTTTAAATTTGATTCATTTCTCAAACTCTCAAAATAATATTTTTTTGTAAGATGACACATATTATTGATGAGTTTGAATATAGTAATGATGTGGGCAAATGAGGTTTGGTCCCAATGATATCATAGCCGATGATCCCCAAGTTGATATGACCCAACCCGGTTGAACCGGTGGTGCCCAAGTCGAAGCTTCCTCAAATACAAAACAATCAAGTATGAGACTATTTTGATATGATGTTTAACGAGGTAACAAAGAAAATAAAAGTGCAATATAAAAATTGTCCTACTTTTGTCATCATTCAAGATAGTTCTTCTCTTACTTGACATGTCAGGAAATTTGCTCCAAATAATGGCACAAAAGATCACCACAACAATCAGACATTGCATGTTGCTAGAAATTGTTTTGGTTTGATTATTCTCATTCAAAGTTCGGTGCTTTGGAGATTTTTTGAAGTCTGCTCAAGTCAGTGATTTTAGTGGAGAAGGAATTTGGGAATTTTTGCTTCAAGGGATCAATCGGGCTTGGTAACTTTTCTCAATCGATTCCTTTAGTATTCTACAGTTTATTGAAATGATTGATTGAGGACTTAGTGTTTCTAATTTGATCGATTTGGATTGGTGTTGGTTTGAAGTTTCTCTTCCAAATCAATTTAATCAATTTTTGTTTCAAATCAACCTCAATGACTTTTGGACTATTGTTTGTACGTATGTATGCTATGATGCCTAGTGGAATGATGGTGGCTTGAGTTCACGGCTGAAAGGAGAGTGAGATGGTGGAGAATCAAGTGTAAAAACTATGATTTTTATTACAAGACTCGAACCTAAATATTATGAAATAAATATAGATGAACCGATATGGTTGGTTATCAAGTCGGCCGGTCATGGTTCGACTTAAGGTCACCTAGAAAATACCTATTCATTCATGGATGAAGGGGTGTGAGAATTTAATGAAGAGGCTTGTTGAACCTAAGAAATACTAATGGATGATGGGGTGTGAGAATTTAATGAAGGGGCTTGTTGAACCTAGGAAATACCAATGGATAATGAGGTGTGAGAATTTAATGGAGGGAATGGTTGAAGTGTATATATATGTAGGAGGAGGGAGTATTTCATCCCTCATCTCTGTCCCAGACGACCTCCCCATTACTGTGTGAGTATTTCATCCCTCATCTTATTTGTTTCCATTTGGATTCTTACATGTAAAGTTTTCTTGGAGACACCTTTGTTAAGTTGCTAGATCCCTAGCATCTTATGCATGGGTTTCCTGTTAATTGCTTGGTATGAACTGTTGCGAGTCTTTGAGGTCGGGTGTTTGTTTTGTGTTTTGTTAATAGATATGTCAGATAGACCTGACAGCCAAAAATAGACATGTCAGAATAGACCCAGAATAAACCTGGCAGCTAAAAAGAATAGACCTGACAGCCAATGATGGACATGTTAGAATGGACCTGACAGCCAATGATGGACATGTCAGAATCAGAATGGACCGAACAGCCAATGATGGACATGTCAGAATGGACCTGACAGCCAATGATGGACATGTCAGAATGGACCTGACAGCCAAAAATGGACATGTCAGAATGGACCTGACAGCCAATGATGGACATGTCAGAATAGACCTGACAACCAATGATGGACATGTCAGAATAGACCTGATAGCCAATAATGGACATGTTAGAATAAACCTGACAGTCAATAATGATTAATCTCAGAATGAACTGGGAGACCACCTAATCTCAGAATGAACTGGGAGACAAACTTTTAATCTCAGAATGACCTGAGAGCCTATAGAACTACAATGAGCTTGATCCCGACATGGGTATGTAGGCTAATTAAGATTGTTTGATTTCAGCTCACCTAAGGAAAATTACAAGTATGGTCAGTGGTTCTTTTACGAACTCAAGGTAGGAGAATGGATAATAAATTAGACTTCCTTTTATTTTCTTGTGTTATACATGTGGCTTTGGGAAACGATCCAAGACTGTGGAGTAACGCCCGGACCAGTTAGGGCTGGTCGTTACAGGGTTGGTTTGGTTTAATTTGGTCGTTACAGGGTTGGTTTGGTTTAATTTCGAGTAACACCTAGCCAGCTAGGCCCATAGTATTGTGAAAAAATGGCAGGTCGTTACAGGTGGTATCAGAGCACGGTTTCCCACATGCTCACATTTTATGACTCAAGTACCTTGTTGAAAAGTCCAGTAATTATCTTTTTCCACTGTGTTATGTTATTAATTAACAAAGTTCTTCGCTAATAAACCTTAGTCAAAACTGAAACAAGAATGTATAAATGAACCATGATGGTTCGATGTATCAGGTGCTTATCATCTTGCTGTTATAATATTTCGGGGACGAAATATCTCTAAGTTGGGGAGATTGTAAAAACCATGATTTTTATTACAAGACTTGAACCTAAATATTATGAAATAAATATAGATGAACCGATATGGTTGGTTATCAAGTCGACCGGTCATGGTTTGACTTAAGGTCACCTAGAAAATACCTATTCATGAATGGATGATGGGGTGTGAGAATTTAATGAAGGGGCTCGTTGAACCTAGGAAATACCAATGGATGATGGGGTGTGAGAATTTAATGAAGGGGCTTGTTGAACCTAGGAAATACCAATGGATGATGGGGTGTAAGAATTTAATGGAGGGAATGGTTGAAGTGTATATATATGTAGGAGGAGGGAGTATTTCATCCCTCATCTCCGTCCCAGACGACCTCCCCATTACTGTGTGAGTATTTCATCCCTCATCTTATTTGTTTCCATTTGGATTCTTGCATGCAAAGTTTTGTTGGAGACGCCTTTGTTAAGTTGCTAGATCCCTAGCGTCTTATGCATGGGTTTCCTGTCGACTGCTTGGTATGAACTGCTGCGAGTCTTTGGGGTCGGGTGTTTGTTTTGTGTTTTGTTAATGGATATGTCAGAATGGACCTGACAGCCAAAAATGGATATGTCAGAATGGACCTGATAGCCAAAAATGGACATGTCAGAATGGACCTGACAGCCAAAAGTGGACATGTCAGAATGGACCTGACAGCCAATGATGGACATGTCAGAATGGACCTGACAGCCAATGATGGACATGTCAGAATGGACCTGACAACCAAAAATGGACATGTCAGAATGGACCTGACAGCCAAAAATGGACATGTCAGAATGGACCTGACAGCCAATAATGGACATGTCAGAATGGACCTGACAGCCAATAATGGATATGTCAGAATGGACCTGACAGCCAATAATGGACATGTCAGAATGGACCTGACAGCCAATAATGGACATGTCAGAATGGACCTGACAGCCAATAATGACTAATCTCAGAATGAATCTGGGAGACTACCTAATCTCAGAATGAACTAGGAGACAAACTTTTAATCTCAGAATGACCTGAGAGCCTGTAGAACTACATTGAGCTTGATCCCGACATGGGTATGTAGGCTAATCAAGATTGTTTGATTTCAGCTCACCTAAGGAAAATTACAAGTATGGTTGGTGGTTCTTTTACGAACTCAGGGTAGGAGAATGGATAATAAATTGGACTTCCTTTTATTTTCTTGTGTTATACATGTGGCTTTGGGAAACGATCCAAGACTGTCGAGTAATGCCCGGACCAGTTAGGGTGGTTATTACAGGTTGGTTTGGTTTAATTTGGTCGTTACAGGGTTGGTTTATTTTAATTTCGAGTAACACCTAGCTAGCTAGGCCCATAGTATTGTGAAAAAATGGCGGGTCGTTACATCAAGTTTGGGTGATAATTATCCGAAAGATAAAAAGAATTTATCCTTTGAGCTTTACTATTTGAAGTGGCATTCATAAATAGGGTTCACTATGACAACCACCTTATACAACTTACAAGCCAACTAAGACCTCCATTATAAGCACCAAGTACCAAAAAAATCTTCCACTCACAAACCTTCCTTCAAGCACTCCACACGTACCAAAGAGGCTTGCACTCCAACACCCTTAGAGCCTCCAACAAGCCTTCCTTCTCCAATGTCAAGTACCAATGTAACTGCCCAAATCCAATTTTTACTAATAATTGAACTGGAAGTGTTACGGGGTGTGAGATCTCTCAACTTAGTCCCATATCTAATATCTACTGGGCAAAGATCCTATTTATAAGTAGGAATGGACTATAGATCTTTAACTTAGTTAACCATTTTTAGAAGAGAGTACATAGCCCATTATGTTGCACTTTGGGTTGGATCGTTACAAATAGTATCAGAGCAACCTGGTTCTATGTTAGATGGTGGGCTGGACTACGAATGTTGGCTAAGGTTGTTGGTCACAGGCCAGAGAAGGACGTGTGCTGAGGCTAGCAACAGAGGCTATGTGTAGGAATTTGGGGATGAAAATTTCTAAGGTGGTTTGATTGTGAAATCCTTCAACTTAGTCCCACATCTAATACCTACCATGTAACGACCCGGCCCAAAGTGCAACGTAATGAGCTTAGTCATCTCTTTAAAATAGTTAACCTAAGTTAAAGATCTATAGTCCATTCTCACTTATAAATAAGATCTTCTCCCAGCAGGTATTAGATGTAGGACTAAGTTGAGGGATCTCACAATCCACCCACCTTAGGAAATTTCGTCCCGAAATGACTATACTTGGCCTGTTGCTAGCCCCATCCCACAACCTTTCTGGCCGTGACCGGCAGCCTAGCTAACATCATTAGTCCAGCCTGTTGCTAGCCCCAGCCCACGACCTTTCTGGCCCATGACCGGCAGCCTAGCCAACGTCTCTATTCCAGCCCACCATTTAACACAGAACCAGGTTGCTCTGATGCCACCTGTAATGACCCTGCCCAAAGTGCAATGTAATGGGCTTAAGTCATTTCTTTAAAATGGTTAACCCAAGTTAAAGATTTATAGTTTATTCCCACTTATAAACATGATCTTCTCCCAGTAGGTATTAGATGTGGGACTAAGTTGAGGGATTTATAACGACCTGGCCCAAAGTGCAACATAATGGGCTAAGTCATTTCTTTAAAATGGGTACCCCGAAAGTTAAAGATCTATAGTCCATTCCCACTTATAAAGAGGATCTTCTCCCAGTAGGTATTAGATGTGGGACTAAGTTGAGGGATCTCACAATCCACCTACCTTAGGAAATTTTGTCCCCAAAATGCCTATACGTGGCCCGTTGCTAGCCCCAGCCCACGACCTTTCTGGCCCATGACTGGCAGCCTAGCCAACATTCCTAATCCAGCCCACCATTTAACACGGAACCAGGTTGGCTCTGATACCATTTGTAACGACCCAGCCCAAAGTGCAACGTAATGGGCTAAGTCATCTCTTTAAACGTGGTGAACTAAGTTAAAGATCTATAGTCCATTCTCACTTATAAACAGAATCTTCTCCCAGCAGGTATTAGATGTAGGACTAAGTTGAGGGATCTCACATACCAGGCAAAAATCATGTTTATAAGTGGGAATGGACTATAGATCATTAATTTGGTTAACTATTTTTAAAGAAATAACTTAACCTATTAGTTTATACTTTGGGCTGGGTCGTTACACGAGGGATCAAAATGATTCACAATTTGATTAATTTGGTCAACCCGAAGTTAAATGGAATGGACCTACTATAAGCGTCATAAGATGAAAAAGCATGCCACTATGAATGTATGAAATGCACAACCCAACAGAATGCAACGTCATTGATATAATAACAAAAAAAGAATCACATCAAAAACCAAATCACACTGCATCACATTCCATTAACATCACATAATTTTCCAAGTCATGATCTCTGATCGGGTCTTGACCCATATAGGACTCATATTCCTATGGCTGGAAGTTTACTAACTTCAAAATTACCAAATTCATTCACAAAACATGTTAACCGTGCATTAAACATCATCAATATATTTCATAACAAGTTTTACACATTCACTAGTGTAACGACCCGCCCTAGTCGGGGGTTATTCAAAAACATAAATGATGTAACAATAACATTCAAGAACATGAATCGTAATACGGCAAATAATTCTAGAAATTTATAAGTAATAAAAATAAATCATGTTTTGATAGCATGTGACAAGACATAAAATAGATTAACTAGGTGAGTATAAAGTCCCACAGTCTTTGACTGTTTTTCATAGCCACATTTTATAACACAAGAGAATAAAAGGAAGTCCAATTTATTATCAATTCACCAAACCTAGGTGGGTAAAAGAACCACCAACCATACTTTAATCCTCAGTCCGAAGCTGCTCACCTGCAGAGGTAATTCCGCGTTTGTGATAAAACCACTAAGCCGCATAATTAAATGAAACAAGTCAATATAATCCCTATTATCATTTCTCGAAACTTTTAGTAGTTATGAGCCTATGCTGAGCTCCAATTACACTGGGAGGGGTGGCCACCCCTCCCAGAATAATTGGAGCTCAGCATAGGCTCATAACTACTAAAAGTCTCGAAAAATGATAATAGGGATTATATTGACTTGTTTCATTTAATTATGTGGCTTAGTAGTTTTATCACTAATGCGGAATTGCCTCCACGGGTGAGCAGCTTCGGACTGAAGAGTAAGTGTAGTTGGTGGTTCTTTACCCACCTAGGTTTGGTGAATTGATAATAAATTGGACTCATTTTATTATCTTGTGTTATAAATGTGGCTATGGCATACGGTTAGAGACTGTGGGACTTTGTACTCGTCGAGTTAATCTATTTTATGTCTTGTCACATGCTATCGAGAACATGATTTATTTTTATTACTTATAAATTTCTAGACTTATTTGCCATATTATGATTCATGTTCTTGAATGCTATTGTTACATCATTTATGTTTTAGTAACCCCTAGCTGGTTAGGGCGGCTCGTTACATGTGGTATCGAAGCCAGGTTTCCCACAAGCTCACACTTTATGACTCAAGCACCTTGTTGAAAAGTCCAATACTTATCTTTTCCCAATGTTTTATGTTATTAAAGAACAAATTCATTCACTAATAAACCTAAGTCAAAACTGAAAAAGAACATAGTAATGAACCATGATGGGAAAAAATTTGACATTTCAGATGGCAGGCACACGTAGCCAGTTAAACCAATCTACTCAGTCAAATTCAAACACAGAGAATGTATTGGCCCAGATCCTAACGGCCATATAGGGACTGGTGCAGGCTTCAAAAAATATAAATTTTGTGGTTAAAAATATTGTTCAGCAGTAACTAGGAGTGGTAGCAGGGAATGGATCCTCAAACTTAGCAGCGGGTCTTAGCATCACCCCTGGTGGTCAGAAGAGTGCCCAAGGGTGGGTAGGGTTAGCAGACCCAGGCGAGCGAGGGAGCTTCCAAACCCAGTGCCACCGGTAGGTCCGACAAGTGTTGCCGCCACTTGTTGATGATAGTGACCGTTATATTGTGGAAAAGTTCAGGAAGAATGGACTTGAGGTATTTATTGGAGGGATTGATTCAATGAAAGCGGAGAGCTGGATGAGACATTACTGAAAAAGTGTTTAGGGCTCTATCTATGCCCCACCGCCATCAAGTGAGGTTGGCAACATGCATGCTTCAGGAGGAAGCATCTTATTTGTGGAAATCCATGGAAAAAACCACCTTCCATCGACATGAGATTTCTTCCATCACGTGGGTAGAATTTGTAGTAGCTTTCAATGGGCAATATTTTCCAGAGCCCGTTGTCCAGAAGAAAGCATTGGAGTTTGCCAATTTAGTTCAGGGGAGGATTCAGTCCAAGAATATGCTAAGAAATTCTTACAACTGGAGCATTTTGCACCTGGGATTCTGGCAACTGATAAGGCTAGAGCTGACAAATTCTTTTGGGGATTGAAGCCATAATTGAGGGGTAAGATTGCTATAGCGCCGAGGAGTATGATAACCAAGTTGTTCGATTCAGCCACTACTTAGGAATTGGTGTTCGAGTATGACCATGCACAGAAGTAGTTGAGGCGATGTCACAGTTGAGTATGAGGGGAACCTTAAAAGAAAGTTTGAGGATACCCCGTTGAGGCGATGTCACAGTTGCAACAAGATGAATTCAGGGAAATGTAGGGAGCCTCGTAGGTGCTACAATTGCGGAAGGACAGGACACATACAGATGGAGTGTCATCAGCCTTTGAAGCAACAATAGGAGTAGCCTGAGAAAGGGAAGGCACCAGCTCCTATTTGCTACCCGCCACCTGCACAACCGACAGATAAAGGGGAGGCGAAACTCTATGCAGTTGAAGTCGGCGACATTGAGGAGGATGATCACACTATCCGAGGTAAATTCTAATCGAAGGAGTCTTTGTGGATGTTTTATTTGATTTGGGGTGTACACATTCATTCATTTCATCTAAAATAGTTAAGAGGTTAGGACTCCAAGCATCCCCATTATCCATGTCCTATAGTGTCACTACTACAACGGGAGACGGTGAAGTCACAACTTTGTGAGTGACTAATCTATCCTTAGATATAAAAGGGTAACCCTATGTGTGGAACTTTATCATGTATGGGGTAAAAAGGTATGATGTACTATTGGGAATGAACTGGTTGTCTACACACTAGGCTTTTCTTGACTGTAAGGGGAAGAGAGTGGCGAAAAAACCTTGTAATTGTGAGATGGTAGTCATTTTCCAAGGGTCTTTGCATGATCCATCTTCTTGTATCGTGTTGATCGGTGAGGCAGTCGAGTTGTTTGGTGAGGGTTGTAAAGTCTTTTTGGCTAACTTAGTTGAGTCTGAGTCAAAACCCAAAGTGTTGTCCATGATTCCTATGGTAGTAGAATTCCGTTGTATTTTCAGACGAACTCCCAGGGTTACCTCCTAAGTAGGTAGTGGAGTTCACCGTTGACCTAGCAGTTGGAGTAACACCAGTTTCTGAAGCACCATACTGCATGGCTGTAGCAGAACTCAAGGAGTTAAAGAGTCAACTAGAAGAGTTGTTGCAGGTAGGTTTCATCCGACCAAGTACTTAACCCTAGGGAGCCCCTGTTCCTTTTGTGAAGAAGAAAGATGGATCACTTCGGCTGTGTATTGACTATCAACAACTCAATCAAGTGACAGCCAAGAATTGGTACCCCCTTACCGAGGATTGATGACTTGTTTGATCAGCTAAAAATAACCAGAGTATTTTCTAAGATAGACTTGCGGTTTGGTTATCGCCAGCTGCGAGTAAAGGAGTCAGATATACAGAAAACGGCTTTCGAACTATGTATGGACATTATGAGTTTCTTGTTATGCCTTTTGGTCTAACCAATGCACCAGCAGCATTTATGTCACTTATGAACACAGTATTTCTTGCTTACTTGGACAAGTTTATTATCATGTTTGTGGACAACATTCTGGTCTATTTAAATAATGATGAAGAACATGTGAAGCACCTGTCCATTACTCTTCAAGTTCTGAGAGAAAATCAACTATTCACCAAGCTCTCAAAGTGTGACTTCTAGTGGTAGGAGGTAAACTTCCTAGGTCATATTATCTCAAAGTCCGGTGTTGCTGTGGATCCATCGAAGGTGAAAGCGGTCACTGATTGGCCACAACCCCAGTCAGTCACTGATATCAGAAGCTTCCTTGGTTTAGTGAGTTACTATAGGAAATTCATTAAAGACTTCTCCTTAATAGCATAGCCGATGACCAAGCTCACAAGGAAGGGAGTCAAGTTCGAATGGAATAGTAAGTGTGAGGAGAGTTTCCAGTCTCTAAAGAAGAGTCTAACAACTACACCAGTCTTGACACTGCCAAATGGTAAGGAAGGATTCGTAGTCTTCAGTGATGCGTCTCTGTTTGGTTTAGGACGTGTCCTTATGCAAGAAGGTATGGTGGTAGCCTATGCCTCTTGTCAACTAAAGATTCATGAGCAAAATTATGCAACCCATGACTTGGAACTAGTAGCAGTGGTTTTTACCCTGAAGATTTGGAGACGCTACTTGTATGGAGCCCAGTTCGAAGTCTTCACTGACCAGCAGAGTTTGAAGTATATCTTCCCCCAGAATGACCTTAACCTTCGACAGAGGTTGTGGATAGAATATTTGAAGAACTACGACTTCCAAATGTTATACCACCTAGGGAAAGCGAATGTGGTAGCAAACGCGTTGAGTTGGAAGGGCAAGGTGGACAAAGGTTAGTACTTTGGGCCATGTCAGCAGAAGTGGTGGCTATCAACCCGGTGGAGCAACTAACAGGGTTTTTGGAAAATTTGGTTATTTCCAATGATTTAGTTGATCGTGCTAAGCAAGCACAAATGGGTAATGAGGAGCTGAATGAAATGTTGGACAAGACTTCTGACATTGTAGCTGATTCCAATAGTGTGATCAGATTTAGAGGAAGGTTGTGTGTACCCAAGAATGATGCACTGAGGCAGAATATCTTGAAAGAGGCTCATCGTTCAAAGTTCTAGATACACCTTGGAGTTACTAAAATGTATCAGGATTTAAAGCAAACTTACTGGTGGATTGGGATGAAGAGGGATGTGGATTTTGTCTCCAAGTGTCAGACTTGCCAATAGATCAAAGCCCAACATTAACTACCTAGAGAACTATTGCAACCTTAAGAAATACCAACTTGGAAATGGGAGTGTGTCACATGCGATTTTATTGCAAAGCTCCCAAGGACTCAGAAGAAACATGACTCCATATGGGTGGTTGTGGACCAACTAACTAAGGTAGCTCACTTCATTCCCACGAAATCAATGAGGACTGCGGAATGCGTGGCAGGATTGTATGTCGACAATATTATCAAGTTGCATGGGATTCCAAAGGAGATAGTCTCCGACCAAGATCACCTATTCACCTCACATTTTTGGGAAGCTTTCCAAAAAGCCATGGGGACCCAAATCAAGCTGAGTACAACTTGTCATCCTCAAACTAATGGTCAGAATGAGAGGATTATTCAAACTTTGGAAGATTTTTGAGAGCTGGCATTCTTGACTAAGGAGGTGAGTGGGAGAAACACTTAGCCTTGGTTGAATTTATCTACAATATATAAAGACTGTGAAATAATAATAATAGTAATAATAATAATTGGATGCGGACGTGGTTCGGAGAGGGACCGAATGTGTTATATTCTTTACCCGGTTAATTCTAGCCGGTTAATTATTTACCCATTTTATTATTTACCCGGTTACATGGTTAAGTGAAATATGGGTGTTTTCACATACCCTAGCCATCATTTCATTTTATTTTATGAAGGATGTCATTTTTGGTTTAAGGGGCGTCTTCCTCACCTTAGCCGCCTAGTTCTCCTCTTCCTTGTCGGTGCTTCTTCCTTGCTTAGGTATCCTTCCTATCTTCCTCTTCTTAATTTTCTTACATGCATATTATTTTTAATTGATAATAAGCTTGTCAATCATGCAACTAAAGTCTGAAATCAACAAGAAAGAAAAGAACTAACCTGAAAATTGGAATCCTGTCCATGGCCGAGTAGTCTAAAACTTTAGCAAGATGGGCGACCATAAGAACAATTGCAAGGCAGTCCCTCAAACTCCAATGACCACTTTTGCTGCTGGGTCGAAGGTAGGGCTCACTATGTCTATGGTTTCCAAGTGGTGGCGGAATTACAGCTAGTTGTGGACGGAATTGCAAGGGGGACAAACGTGAGGGTGATCCTCTGAAATTGATGTTGTAATGGAAGCTTTAGAGGGTAGACGCCATTTATTCTTTGTTAAAAACATCATGGGTTCCATCACAACAGTTCAGGCCGCTAGAACAGTCCACAGTGGACGACCTTCTCGCTTGAATTCATGGCGGCAAAGTGCAGAAGAGGGAGAACGACCATATTCCATGCAACGTCCAAAGGTGGCGGATCCTTACTGTTTTGAGGCTGGCCTGAGGTCGTGAAACATCTGAATTGGAGCAAGGTGCAAGAAAGGAGGGGTCTTGAGGGTGGGAGAAGAAGAACAGGCCACGAGTCAGGCGCCATGGTGCAGGACATGCTCACCTTGGATAGCTGCGGTAAATCACGAATCATAGGTCTCAAATGTGGTTGTTGGAGAAGATTGAAGTTGATGGAGGATGTGAATCTGGGTTGGGTGCTAAGATAAGGGTTGGAGAAGAAGGAAGTGGGCTATTTTTGGGTGCAAGATGAAGGTGGAGAAGAGAATAATGTTGGGGAAGAAGAAGATGGTAATTTTGTAAATATGGGTTGTCTCGATACCGACTCGAGTTAAAAAATAATACTAATTCGTAATAAAATTTTAAAAACAATCATTTTAATCATTATGGGTAAAGTTACTAAACTAATTAATTATTATACGAAATCGCCACAAATAATAAAAATACATTAATGATAAACGGTCGATAATTTATCTGCGTACAATAAGCGATTAATTTTAAATCAGATGATTATATGTAATTGATAAAATAAAGATTTTACTTTTAGCATATTAAATTTAATATTAGGTAAATAATGTGATTATTTTAATAATGAGTGAGTAATGTAGAAAATGGGTTATTAAACTATAATCGAGTAAAAATCACACGTGTTGAACCTAAATAGCATAATGAAAATAAATTTGGTTCGAACCTTTATTGAGTTGAATAATTTAAAATAATTAGTAATATCTTTGAATTAGGATAATACAAAGTATTTTAAATAATTTAATCAAACAACTTAATTAATTAAATGCTATGAATAATGATAGCGATTAAAAATTATAATCGAAGGAAAATATACTAATAATAGTAATTAAATATTTTTTTATAAGTTGATAATTATTTTATCAGTTATTAAGTTTTAATTATGATTTAGTTAATTAATTTAAAATGTAAAGTACGATTTAAATGATTATCTCACATGAATAATTTAATATTTAATATTGTTGAATTTTAATAGTGATATATGTATATTAGTCATTTAGTGGCACACATTTCTACTCGAATAAAATTATACTTATGTATAATTTTATGTTCTCGTTCAAATTAGGATCATTGGTCACAGCTGCCAGTTGACTTACAATCTATCCAGGTTTGTATAATTATTTGAAATGCTGTATTTTCCTTGTTGGCAGCCTTGGTCAGCCTGAGTATTGGTCGATTTGAGTATTGAGCACCATGCGCTGGAACGCAACCGGAGTTGACTCAATTAGGCAGGGCTGCACCCCATGAAAGATTGAATACCTGCCCTTAGGCCGAAAGTGGTGATAGGGCGCAGTGGCGCAAGTCGGCTCATTATGCACTTGTGATACCGAGAGGGTGAGTCAATGGCAAATATCGGTAACTATAGGCCGTGGGCCACGTAGCGTCTGTGCGCATGCATGGGATGGTAGCTGGATGGGGTGGCCACCCCTCCCAGCATATAACGAGCTCGGTATAGGCTCACAACAACTAAAAGACTCTTGAAACAATAATGGGGATTTTATTGACTTGTTTTATTTAATTATGTGGCTTAGTGGTTTTATCACTAATGCGGAATTGCCTCTGTAGGTGAGCAGCTTTGGATTGAAGAATAAAAGTTACTCAGGTTGGTTAATTGATAATAAAAATTTGACTTCCTTATTATTCTCTTGTGTTATAAATGTGGCTATGGGAAATGGTCCGAGACTGTGGGATAGTTATTTTATATTTTAGAGAGCATGATTTATTGTTATGGTTTATATTATATATTGCCAGACTTATTGGCTGTATTTCAATTCATGTTCTGGAATATTATCGTTACGTCAATTATATTTTTAAGTAATGCCGGGCCGGTTCATAAGACATTAGAGAAGTTGAAGCCAAGATTCATAGGACCGTTCCCAATCTTGGATCGAGTTAGAAATTATGCATATAGACTAGCATTGCCACCAAGCCTAGTTTGAGTACACAATGTTTTCTATGTGTCAATGCTAAAGAAATATGTATGAGATGAGGATCATATAATCACAAATTTTGAAGACTTAGAGCTACAATCAAATTTAACCTCTGAGGAAAACCCGATTCACATCCTGGTATGAGAAATGAAGACACTCATGAACAAGGAAATTCCTTTGGTAAAAGTATTGTGGGAAAATCAGGGGTCAGAGAAAGCTACATGGGAGACTGAACAAGAAATGGCAAGGAAATACCCTAGCCTACTCATGGCATAAAATTCTTATAATTGTAGTAGCATGAACCGATACCAAAGAAATAATTAATCATGATTGTCCTGTTGCCCGTTATGGTATTTTGGGGACGAAATATTTCTAAGTTGGGGAGATTGTAATATATATATATATATATATATATATATATATATATATATATATTTTTTACTTGGTCTGGGAAGGATGGAACATTGAGATATTATTATATTTTATTCTTTACCTGGTTAAATACTGGTGTTGGGGTGTTTTCCCATACCTTAGCCATCATTTTCTTGTGGGGGGCATCTTCCTCAACCTAGCCAACTATTTCTCATCTTCTTCTCCTTTTCCTTACCAATTCCGGCTTCCTCTTTGTTTGGGTATCCTCCCTATCTCCCTAGTCTTAGTTTTCATGCATGCATATTTTGAAATGTATAGGTGAATGCTAGTTGATAAAAAAACTGTTGTCATTTCTAATCCTTTCGGTAATTGTTTTGGGTTGTTTTCTTCTCTATTGGAGGATTGTCGTTGGTTGTAGTGATGATGGGGATCGTTCCTAATTGTTACCTAAATATTTAATGATAATAAGTTTGATAATCATGGGAATTAAAGTCTTAAATCAACAAGAAAAAACTAAACTGAATTGTATACAACTGAAATCCTTTCCATGGCTGACGAGTTCAAAATTTTTGGCAAGATGGGCGATCGTAGGAAAAATTTGCAAGGCATCCCCTCACACCCCCGATGGCCTCTCTGGCTCCTAGGTCGAAGGGTTGGCTCACCTTGACCCTTGTTTCCGATGGGTGGTGGAATTGCTTTGGTTAGTGGGCGGAGTTTCAAGGAGTGACAAAGGTGGTGGCATTCCTCTGTAAACTGGTGTTGTAATGGAAGTTTTAGAGGGTGGAAAGACGCCGGTTGTTCTTCATCGACAAGCTCCATTAGGGGTTCCATTATAGCATTTCTTGTCGTCGGCACAGTCCACTGCTGACGATCTCCTCGCTGGGAATCATGGCGGCAAACGTCCCGACGTGGAAGAACGACCCTATTCCCTTCGTCATCCAGTGGTGGCAGATCTTTCCTGGTCTGATGTCGGCCTGAGGTAGCGGAACCTCTAAATTGTAGCAAGGTGCAAGAAAGTTGTCATCTTGAGGCTTGTGTGCATGGATGATGTGATCTGGTTTTGTGCCAAGATGAGGTTTGGAGAAGAGAAGGGTCGTCAGGGAAGAAGAATCCTTCCAGTGGCAAACTCAAAAATAATACTTGACTCGACACAGGCTCGAGTTAAAAATAATACTAACTCGTAATAAATCCTTAAAAATTATTGTTCTAATTGTTATGGGTTACAGTTGCTAAACTAATTAATTATTGCACGAAATCGCCATGAGTAATAAAAATACGGTAATGATAAACTGTTGATAATTAATCGGTGTAGTATAAGCTATTAATTTAAATCGGATGGTTGTAAATGATTAATGAAATAAAGATTTAACCTTTACCATATTAAATTTAATACTAGGTAGATAAAGTGATTATTTTAATAATGAGTTAGAAAGGTAAAAAATTGGTTATTAAACTATAATTGTGTAAAAAAATCACAAGCGTTGAACCTAAATAGCATAATAAAAATAAATGAAATTCGAACCTTTATTGAGTTGAATAATTTAAAATAATTGTATGAGTAGTACCCTTAAATTAGGATAATACAAATTATTTTAAATAATTTAATTGAACGAGTTAATTAATTAAATTTCTATTAATAATGATAGAGATTAAAGATTAAAATCGTAAACTAAATCATCAAGATTGTGGTTAGGTAATTATTATCTCAAAGGAAAATATACTAATAATAGTAATTAAATACTTGTTTATGAGGTAATAGTTATTTTATCATTAGTGAAGTGTGAATTATGATTTAGATAATTAATTTAAAATGTAAAGTAGGACTTAAATGATTATGTTACATGAATAATTAATTATCTCACAAGATTGTTGTAAATGTTGAGAATTTAATATATAATATTGTTGAATGTTGCATGTTTTATGTTGTCGAATTTTAATAATGATATATTTAAGTCATCTAGTTGCATGCATTTCCACTCGAATAAAATTATACGTATGTATAATTTTATGTTCTCGTTCAGATTAGGATCGTTGGTCATGGTCCGCCTGGTCCGTATAATTATTTGAAATGTTGTATTTTCCCTTTTTGGTAGCCCTGGTCGGCCTGAGCCCAGATTTGACCACTATGCACCGAGTGCAACCGGGGTTAAGAAATTGACTCAGTCCGACAGGGGACCGTACCTTAAAAAAATTACTATGTGGGAGTCTTGGTCGACTTGAGTTCATATCCGACCACCATGCGCTGAGCGCAATCAGGGTCAATGAATTTACTCAATTTGGCATAGGGCAGCACCCCTGAAAGACTAAATACATGCCCCCATGCCAAAAGGGGTGATAGGGCATAGTGGCGCAAGATGGCTCATTATCCACTTGCAATATCGAGAGGGTGAGTCAATGGCAAATATCGGTAACTACAGGCCGTGGGCCACATAGCGTGTGTGCGCATGCATGAGATTATAGCTTGATGGGGTGACCACCCTCCTAGTATAATTGGAGCTCAGCATAGGCTCATAACTACTAAAAGTCTTGAGAAATGATAATAGGGATTATATTGACATGTTTCATTTAATTATGCTGCTTAGTGGTGTTATCACGAACGCGGAATTGCCTACACAAGTGAGTAGCTTCACACTGAGGATTAAAGTGTGGTTGGTGGTTCTTTTACCCACCTAGGTTTGGTGAATTGATAATAAATTGGACTTCCTTTTATTCTCTTGTGTTATAAAATGTGGCTATGGGAAACGGTTAGAGACTGTGGGACTTTGTACTCACATAGTTAATCTATTTTATGTATTGTCACATGCTATCAGAATATGATTTATTTTTATTACTTATAAATTTCTAGACTTATTTGTCGTATTATGATTCATGTTCTTGAATGTTATTGTTACATCATTTATGTTTTTGAGTAACCCCTGGCCGGTTAGGGCGGGTCGTTACAACTAGCATCACAATTGAGCATCCTATCGCCAGGCGCGCGTGTGTGTAAGGATGTCACTGCTCATTCGTCAAGTCTAGCATATCCTGTTGTATCTGATACTCACCTATATATATAATAGAAAATCGTCAGCAACGGTTGTCACTGGTCCAAAAAATAACTAATATAAAACTATCCAAGAGAGCTAACTCTCATTAAAAGAAAAACATTCATATACTCCAGCATAACTCTCATAAGGGTAACTATTGAGGAGCCATCGAGCTATAGTGTGGATGACATCCCGAACTGACTAGTTTGATGCCTCTCTAGGCATTTTCTCATTTTCTTCTAGTCCCTTGGGATTACCAGTATATCCTAAACCCTCTCTGATCTTCCATATTTCTTTTGACCTCGAGCACGAAGGCTGAGTACCCTTTGAAACACATGTCCGGACATGCGCTATATTAAATAGTACCCATAAACCCCACTTTTCTCTAGGTGTGAGGAGCTCAAAATGTGGGTTGTGAGGATCCTTGTAGGATGGAATAACCCTCTTACTAATCCAGAGCCTGCTATGTCTGGCACGTACACCCGCTCATGGTACGTGCAAGTCGGTTTCACCATCTCTCATCTCACTGAAAACTCAATAAAAATCTTATATAGCATAGGAAGAGATTTAATAATTTAGGCTTGAAGGCAACTCGCAGTGGATCTTCTTTTCGAAATCAAACTCGAGGGATCTCATCGTCAAGGGTTATTAATTCCGTAAACCGGTTTGCTAAAATGACCTATGTTAAGTGGGGTCTGATAATTCACCACTTAATATGTCCTACACATACAATCCAAAGCAACAATATAATAGATTGACAATCAAGAGTACAAGTCCTAAACGGACCTGGTAGATGCTCCCAACAGGGTATCATGCATATGCGGCGAGTTCCTACACCGAACCTACACAAATAGGACTAAATTCTAATACCCATGACTCCGATATGATGCATAGATGACAAGATAGATGAATCAAACAACACTAGGGCAAACATGCATATCCTGAACAATCCAACAAATCCTAACAACTATGTCATATAAATCTACATTCCTAGGTGATCATATCATCAACATCACAAATTTGTTACTATGTAATTTAAAGATAACAATTAACTAAATAAAGATCATAATTTTTGATGATCCAGCTCATACTCAATCATAACAATTTAATCATTAGCATTAGATGTATAATTCACAAGTCTAATTATATAACCTTAATTAACAGCAATATGGACATCCGCACATTTTTAATTAACTAATTAATTATTTTTCATAATTACAACAACATAATTTCAAAACCCTAAAATTAGTACACAATCAAATCTATGAATATTACCAAAATGATGCATATGCTATATAAAAAATGAAATAAAAATTAAATTTTTATACCTAAGCCGGTGATTACACGGCAACTGGTGTGACAGCGAAGATCGCAGTTGCCGGTGCCGTATGGAGGGAGACGGCGGCTGTGGCTGCCGCCCCAAGGGTAACATTGAGAAGGGAAAGGGTAGCTCTATGTGGTCGGAGCATCATGGGCCAGCAGCGATGGCAAATCACCGGTGGCATTGGCTGTGGGTTGTGGCCGGCTAAGGTTAGGACGGCCAGGCTGTGGGGTCAGCTACGGAGTGGGTAGAAGGGCTAGGGATGGTTGAGATTGGCTAGGGTAGTGGACTGTGTGACCGGAGGCAGTATGCCACTGGTCTGTGGCGACGCTAGTCGCCGGTGAACATGCATGCAAGCGGAGGACCTATTTTCAGCATGGGTCACCGTGCGTGTTGTCGCATTGACTAGGGAATGGTCGGAAAGGATGAGGGAAGGGCTAGGGAGGGATGCCGAAGGTCATTGCCAGCATTGATGGTTGTTAACGACACATGCAAGTGGTGAAGGCGGTCACCGGCGGAGCAAGGGGAGAAAAGAAAACAGGTCAGGCGGCTTGGAGGAGGAGACTGGGGGAGAAGAAGAAGAAGAAAAGGAAAAGGTTGGGGTAGTTTTGTAATTAAAACTTTACTCGCTTCCGACTATAGTCAATAATAATAATTAAATCCTAAAAAAATATAAAATAAATATGATAAAGTTCTATAAAACAAAATATGCCCAAATAAATAAATAAAATAACATATTCTAAACCAACCAACCCACCAAAAATCTTATCTAACACATCCTAACACGATAAATGATCTAACTCTAAGTTCTAAGGTCTAATGCATGAAATAAAAAAAGTCAGGCATACTATCGTATCATTCCATAACTCATTTTCCTACTATGTTACTGATATTATTATCATACACTCGGGTATACTTGATCCTCATGGCTCATAACATATGACCGGCCTTAGATCTTCGCACGTGTTCTGAAATTGACTCGACTCGGATCAATAGCTTAACTAATCTGTTCGCAAGTATAAAACCCCTGACTCGAGTCACAAGATTTACAACCTTCCCTCCTTATACAAATTTTGTCCTCGAAATTTTAAATTAAGGAGGTTTGACTAACATGCACTATCTCAACTGAAAACTTGAGCTAGAATATCTTGTCAAGGAGCTGGTTGCTCAAACATTTCTGGATATCTCCTCTTGATCTTGCCTTCACGTTCCCACGTAGACGCTTCAACTCCTCGTCGAGTCCACTACACACGTACCAAGGGAATTTCCTTCTATCTTAGAATCTTCAACCTACAATTGACTATCTTCACAACATCTTCTTTATATGTCAAGTTGGGGTGATGCTCTTTCTCTCTGAAGATAATGATATGAGAGTTGTCTTGATGGCACTTCATCAGTAGGATACACGGAATATGTCATGGATGGCTTATAGATGAGGTGGTAATGCAAGGGGATAGGCCACTTGGCCAATGCGCTCAAGAACATTGAATGGTCCAATGTATCAAGGACTGAGTTTCCCCTCCTTACCAAATCTCATGTTTCCTTTGGTTGGGGAGACTTTAGGAGAACATGATTTCCGACTACGAAGTGAACCTCATGTCAACCTTGGTTACTGTAGCTCTTCTGTCGGTCTTGAGCTGACCTCATTCTCTCTCGGCGTAACGAGCCGCCCGAACCGGACTGGGTGTTACTGAAAAATATAGTTGATGTAAATGTAACCTTCCAGAACATGAATTTAAATACAGCAAATAGTCTTACAACATATAATATAAATCATAACAATAAATCATGTTCTCTAAAATATAAAATAACCATACCACAGTCTTGAATCGTTTCCCATAGCCACATTTATAACACAAGAGAATAATAAGGAAGTCCAACTTTATTATCGATTCACCATACCTGGGTTAGTAATAGAACCACCAACCACACTTCTATTCTTTAGTCCCAAAGCTGCTCACTTGTAGAGGCAATTCCGCGTTAGTGATAAAACTACTAAGCCGCATAATTAAATGAAACAAGTCAATATAATCCCTATTATCATTTCACTCGTTTTTATTATTATATTACACAAGTAAAGAGTAATTATCCCTCAGGTCATTTTGAGATTAGTAATTTGTCTCTCAGGTCATTCTGAGATTAGTAAAAGTCGACTCCCAGCTCATTCTGAGATTTAAAAATGTCTCCCAGCTCATTCTGAGATTAGGTGGTCTCATAATTCATTTTGAGATTAGTCATGGTCTCCCTGTTCATTCTGAGATTAGAAATCGTCTCCCAACTCATTCTGAGATTAGGTGATCTCCCAATTCATTTTAAGCTTAGTCATGGTCTCCCAGTTCATTCTGAGATTAGAAATTGTCTCCAAGCTCATTCTGAGAGTAGGTGGTCTCCCAATTCATTCTGAGATTAGTCATGGTCTCCCAGTTCATTCTGAGATTAAAAATTGTCTCCCAGCTCATTTTGAGATTAAAAAATGTCTCTAGCTCATTCTAAGATTAGGTGGTCTCCCAATTCATTTTGAGATTAGTCATGGTCTCTCAGTTCATTCTGAGATTAAAAATCGTCTCCCAGCTCATTTTGAGATTAGTGCCGACAAAGGCTACCAATTTGGGAAAATACAACATTTCATATAGTTATACCAATTTGGGAAAATACAACATTTTATATAATTATACCAGTTTGGGTAAATATAATATTTCAATTAATTATACGGACAATACAACATTTCAATTAATTATAAGCACACACATAGTAACACACATAGTAATTTTAAAGGTGCGGCTCCATGTCATGACGAGTCAATTCCTTGACCCCGATTGCGTTACAGCGCATGGTGGTCGAATCTGGGCTCAGGCCGACCAGGGCTGCCAACAAGGGAAAGTACAACATTTTAAATGATTATATGGACCTGGATATTTCAAACTCGCAGCTGCGACAAATGATCCTAATCTGAAAGAAAATATAAAATTATACATAAGTATAATTTTATTCGAGTAGAAATACATGCAACTAAATGTCTATATATATATATATATATATATATATATATATATCATTATTAAAATTTTGACAACACATCATGTAACAATTAAAAAAATATTAAATATTAAATTCTCAACAAATCTAGTGAGATAATTAGTTATTCATGTGATATAATCATTTAAGTCCTACTTTACATTTTAAATTAATTATCTAAATCATAAATAATACCTAAAAATTGATAAAATAATTATTACTAATAAACAAGTATTTAATTTTCCTTTGCTACGATAATTACTTAACCCCAATCTTGATGATTTAGTTGACGGTTATAATTTTTATCGCTAATATTATTTATAGCAATTTAATTAATTAAGTTGTTCGATTAAATTATTTAAAATAATTTATATTATTCAAAAATATTATTAATACAATTATTTTAAATTATTTGACTCAATAAAGTTTCGAACTTTATTTATTTTCATTTTGTAATTTAGGTTCGACACGAGTGATTGGTACCCGACTATAGTTTAATAACCCATTTTCTACATTACTACCTCGTTATTAAAATAATCACTTTATTAACCTAATATTAAATTTAATATAGTAAAGGTAAAAATCTTTATTTTATTAATTACTTATAACCCTCCGATTTAATATAATCGCTTAAATTACACCGATTAATTATCGACAGTTTATCATTACCGTATTTTTATTACTCGTGGCGATTTCATACAATCATTAGTTAGTTTAGTTACTTTACCCATAACCCATTAAAATAATTATTTTCAAGGATTTATTATGAGTTTGTATTATTTTCAACTCGGGTCTGTATCGAGTCAACCAGTATTTACAGAATTGCCACCCTCCTCCTCCTCTCTCCTCTTTCTTCTTCTTCTTCTTCTTCTTCCCGTCGCCACTCTTCTCTGTACCAAAACTAGCACCAAAACCAGACCACGCCCTTCTTCTGCACCCCTTTTCTTGGCACCCATACCTAGAATCACGTCCTCCCTCAACTTCAACCTTCTCCAGCAGCCAATTGGAAGCGTAAAGTGCGTGTTTTACAGCAGTTAACCAAGACGACCATGTGTTGCACCATGGCGCCCAACTCCTAGCCTATTCTTCGTCTCCCAGTCTCAAGACCCCTCCTTTCTTTCACCTTGCTCCAATTCAGATGTTCCACATGTTGGAAATTGGACATAAATATATACATGAATCAGGAATTGTATCATATGTTATTATATAAGGTTGGCTAAATTAAATTGATCTACTAAAGTTAAAGGTTATGAGCCATAAATTAAGGTGTGGAATTTAATGAGAAAAGTGTGGAATTTAATGTGTAGATACCTTTTCATAAATTCTCTTTCGTTATGGGTGGAATTGAATTTATGGAACTAAGGCTATAAATATGGAGGTTATGGTCCCTGAATTCATATCTGGTTTTCGTTCTGGTATCCCATTGTCCAGAACTTTGGTTTAGAAAACTAGTCTTGAATTTGGAAGATCCAAAACCTAAGTGATCAAGACTCTGATTTCTTTATGGCTTCAGGTACGCTTCCGCTATTTTATTTATTTATTTTATTTCTCTCGATAATTTGATATGAAATCTAAATTCTAAATAAAGTTCTATCAAGCGGCATCAGAGCCAACTTCATATCAAATTATTGAGCCTTAGGTTTTATTTTATAAATTTTTGTGGGATTTAATCCCAAAATTAAGGTCCTCTTTTGGTAACATAACATGAGGAAAATAAAGTTACAAAAGGTTATAATTTTGGAAACTCCCACATAAAGATATATTTTTTTATAACCTTTTGGTTAAAACATAATTAATATTTTAAAATTTATTAAGGACTACAATATGCTGCCAAAGTAGCCTCTTTTGTGGAAATTAATTTATTTTTTAAATATTAAGATAATTATGAGTATTTAATTCATGTGGATATTAATCGGCCAAAAGGAAGGTTAATGTTTGACAGAATTCTATATTCATATGTGGTAATAGGTATGGGACAATTATCAAGTGTCCATGTGGATGATAAATCGGCCAAAAGGAAGGTTTATTATTTGACAGGATTTATTGTTCATATTTTACTACACTAAAGACTCATTATTGTAATAAATATGGGATAATTATCAGGTTTCCATGTGGATAATAAATCGGCCAAAAGGAAGGTTTTTTATCTGACAGGATTTATTATCCATATTTGATTATGACATTAAAATAATAAATATGAGATAATTTTTAGGTTTCCATGTGAATGATAAATCGGCCAAAAGGAAGGTTTATTATTTGACAGGATTTATTATCTATATTTGATTATTGCACTAAGAGTACCATTTACAAATTGATATTTCTGTCCAAAGACTAAATATTGATGTTGTGCTAGGTATCTATTAATGAGATTAATAATTATTAATCTTATTGTGGGCATGTTGTTTTGGCTTCAGTTAATCAGTCTGCTTCTATAATTTCTGCCAACATAAAATTCAGTGCCAATGCTTAAAGATAACTTTAAGGATTGGAAAGAAAGCATAAGGGAGTACATCTTAAAGATGTCTAATATTGCTTCAAAACTAAAAGCACTAAAGTTAGAGCTATCTGAAGATTTGCTCGTGCATTTAGTTTTAATTTCTCTTCCTGCACAATTCGGTCAATTCAAGGTCAGTTACAACTGTCAAAGGGATAAATGGACTCTTAATGAGCTCATTTCTTATTGTGTGCAAGTAGGAGAGGTTGAAACAAGACCAGGTTGAGAGTGCTCACTTGGCTAGTACCTATAAGGATAAAAATAAGAAAAGAAAGAGGGCTAAGGATGCTGATAATGGGTCTCATACACAACAGCAAAAGAAAGAAAATCAAGTTTCTTGCTGTTTCTTTTGTGGTAAACCTGGACATATGAAGAAGGAATGCACTAAGTATCACGCCTGGCGTGTAAAGAAAGGTTCATTTCTTAATTTATGTCTTGTTCTGAGGTTAATCTAGTTTTAGTACCAATACACACTTGGTGGATAGATTCAGGTACTACTACTCACATAAGTGTGTCAATGCAAGGTTGCCTGAGTTACAGAAAGCCAAATGATGTTGAAAGATTCATCTATATGGGTGATGGCAAATCAGTTATAGTTGAAGCAATAGGGATTTTTAGATTATTATTAGAGACAGGATTTTATTTGGATTTGAAAGAGACACATGTAGTACCGTCTTTTAGACGAAATTTGGTTTCTATTTCTATATTGGACAAATCTGGTTACTCTTGTTCATTTAGAAATAATAAGTTTAGTCTTTTTCTAAATTCAAATATTGTGGGTACAGGGTCCTTGTCTTTTTATGATAATCTATATTTACTTGATACTATTGCATCTTTTAATGAAACCTTGCATGTGGAACTATGTGGTACAAAGAGAAAATTAACCAATGAGAATTCTGCTTTACTATGGCATAAGCGTTTAGGACACATTTCTAAACAAAGAATTGTACGACTTATGTCAGATGGAATTCTTGATTCTCTTAATTTTGCAGATTTTCAAATCTGTATTGGGTGCATTAAGGGAAAACAAACAAATATAAGGAGACTAGGTGCCAATAGATCTTCAAACGTCTTAGAACTAATACATACGGACATTTGTGGGCCCTTCCCTACGGCTTCTTGGAATGGTCAACAATATTTTATTACGTTCATAGACGATTATTCTCGTTATGGTTACCTTTATCTCATTCATGAGAAGTCTCAAGCATTGGACGTATTTAAGGCATATAAAGTTGAAGTTGAGAACCAACTTGACAGAACTATTAAGGCTATCAGATCTGATCGTGGTGGTGAATACTATGGCAGATATGATGGATCAGGTGTACAGCGTCCAGGACCATTTGCCAAATTTCTGGAAGAGTGTGGAATCGTCCCGCAATACACAATGCTAGGTACTCATAGTATGAATGGTGTTGCTGAGAGATGAAACCGAACATTAAAGGACATGGTAAGAAGTATGATTGCTCATACTACTTTGCCTGATTCACTCTGGGGTGAGGCACTAAAGACAGCAGTATATCTTCTTAATAGAGTACCAACAAAAGCAACAGTTAAGACCCCTTATGAATTATGGACCGGAAAAGGCCCAGTATAATGCATTTACGCATTTGGGGTTGTCCAGCTGAGGCAAGGCCTTATAGGCCAAATGAAAAGAAACTGGACTCAAGAACAGTTAGCAGTTATTTTGTTGGGTACTCTGATCGGTCAATAGGGTATAAGTTTTATGATCCCACTATTAAGTCATTTTTGAGACGAGAAATGCCCAGTTTTTTGAGGATGTTGGTTTGGAAAGGGGAAATGAGGTTAGAGACTTTGTTTTTGAAGAAGAATCTGATTCTCTTCCCATAATTGTTCTTGATAAAAATCAGAATCAGGATCATATTTCTGATGTTGTTCAAGAAACAATACCAGAATTACAAGACAATGTCGAGAATCTCCCTACTCAAGTTATACCTGAAGAACAAACTCAACAACCTCAAGAGCAAATGCCATTGAGGAGATCCACAAGAGAAAGGAGAAAAGCAATTTCAGATGATTATATTATCTTTCTCCAAGAACATGAGGATAATAATGAAATGGTTAATGATGATCCAATCAGTTTTCATCAAGCCATGAAGAGTTCTAATTTTCAAAAGTGGATTGATGCCATGAATGAAGAGATGAAGTCCATGAAAACTAATGACGTTTGGGATCTTGTCTCATTGCCTGAAGGTGCGAAACCCATTGGTTGCAAATGGATATTTAAAACCAAGAGGGATTCGAAGGGTAATATAGAAAGATATAAGGCTCGTCTTGTTGCAAAGGGCTTTACTCAAAAGGAAGGCATTGATTATAATGAGACTTTCTCTCCAGTTTCATCGAAAGACTCGTTTAGAATAATTATGGCATTGGTGGCACATTTTGATCTTGAGTTACATCAGATGGATGTAAAGACTGCGTTTCTAAATGGTGACATTGATGAAACAATTTATATGGTGCAACCAGAAAACTTTGTATTAGGAGATTCAAAGAAGATGGTTTGCAAATTAAAGAAATCTATCTATGGACTTAAGCAGGCTTCTCGTCAATGGTATCACAAATTTCATCAAGTGATTCTTTCATTTGGTTTTGAGTTGAATGTGATTGATGATTGCATATACCATAAGTTTAGTGGGAGTAAGTATATTTTCCTGGTTTTATATGTTGATGATATATTACTTGCCAGTAATAATATAGATTTTTTGCACGAAACCAAGAATCTTTTGTCAAAGAAATTTGAAATGAAAGATCTTGGTAATGCATCTTTTGTATTAGGAATTCAAATACATCGGAATCGCGATCGATGTATACTTGGATTATCACAAAAGACATATATAGAAAAAGTGCTTAAAAGATTTGGCATGCAAAATTGTAAACCAGGAGATACCCCTATTTCTAAGGGAGACAAATTCAGTCTCAATCAGTGCCCCAAAAATGATATAGAAGAAAAGGAAATGCAAAAGATTCCCTATGCTTCAGTAGTGGGAAGTCTTATGTATGCTCAAGTATGTACGCGTCCAGATATTGCGTATATTGTTGGAATGTTGGGCAGATATCTAAGTAATCCAGGGTTGGATCACTGGATAGCAGCCAAAAGGGTCATGAGGTATCTTCAGAAAACAAAACATTACATGCTCACATATCGGAAATCAGATCAACTTGAGATCACAGGATATTCTGATTCCGATTTTGCTGGATGTCAAGATAGTCGTCGATCCACTTCTGGCTATGTCTATCTACTAGCTGGCGGAGCTATTTCTTGGAAAAGTGCTAAGCAGACACTCATAGCTTCTTCCACTATGGCAGCCGAATTCATAGCTTGTTATGAGGCATCCAATCAGGGAATATGGTTGCGGAATTTTGTCACAGGGCTGCGTATTGTTGATAATATTGAAAGACCACTTAAGATATTCTGTGACAATCAGTCTGCAGTGTCATATTCAAATAACAACAGGAGCTCATCTAAATCAAAACATATAGAGATCAAGTTTCTTGTTGTAAAAGAAAGAGTTCAGAGTGGTAAAGTATCAATAGAACATATTGGAACAAACTCCATGGTTGCGGATCCGCTTACTAAAGGATTACTACCCAAGGTCTTTCATGAGCATGTTGCTCAGATGGGTATTGTATCATTTGATGATATGTTACTTTAGTGGGAGTTTGTAATAAACTGCAGTATTTTGGTTTAAGGTTCACTCTGTTTTGGTATTTTGGTGATCTCATAAGGTTGGACCAGTTGAAAATAGGCATGTTCAGATCAAATTACATGTAATTTTCATGCTACACATCCATACTTGATCTATGTCATTTGATTATGTTGGTGTATGTGACCATGGAAGGTTTAGTTACGCTCATTGTGACGAAAATCGCCTTGATCCTATATTGACATTGATTAATGGACGAGATTGTTATTTTGGTATAATGACATATGTTTGGAGCTCATAAAGTTATACAATTATTTTGTGTATATATTAAGTCCAAGTGGGAGATTGTTGGAAATTGGACATAAATATATACATGAATCAGGAATTGTATCATATGTTATTATATAAGGTTGGCTAAATTAAATTGATCTACTAAAGTTAAAGGTTATGAGCCATAAATTAAGGTGTGGAATTTAATGAGAAAAGTGTGGAATTTAATGTGTAGATACCTTTTCATAAATTCTCTTTCGTTATGGGTGGAATTGAATTTATGGAACTAAGGCTATAAATATGGAGGTTATGGTCCCTGAATTCATATCTGGTTTTCGTTCTGGTATCCCATTGTCCAGAACTTTGGTTTAGAAAACTAGTCTTGAATTTGGAAGATCCAAAACCTAAGTGATCAAGACTCTGATTTCTTTATGGCTTCAGGTACGCTTCCGCTATTTCATTTATTTATTTTATTTCTCTCGATAATTTGATATGAAATCTAAATTCTAAATAAAGTTCTATCACCACAACCTCAGGCTGGCATCAAAACAAGATAGATTGGCCACCTTTGGACGTTGCATGAAGTATGGTCGTTCTCCCCGCTTCTGCATATCGCTGCCATGAATTCCGGCGAGAAGGTGGTCTGTAGTGGATTATTCTGGCGGCCTGAACTACTGTGATGGAACCCATGATGCTGTCAATGAAGCACAACCGGTGTCTACTCCTCTGAACGTCCATTACACCACCTATTGCAGCAGAATGTCGCCCCTTCCATCACCCTCGCAACTCTGCCCCTCACAGCTGCAATTCCACCACCCACCAGAAAAACAGGGACATGGCAAGCCATCCCTTCGACCCAGCAACCAGAGGGGTCATCGGTTGTGTGAGGGAAGCCTTGCAAACTTGTTTTACAGTTGCCCATCTCGCGAACAATTTGCACCGGTCGGCCATGGACGGGATTTCAGTTTTCCAGTTTAGTTTAGTTCTTTTCTTTCTTGTTGATTCGAGACTTAAGTTACATGATTAACAAGCTTACTATCAATTAAAAAGAACATGCATGCAAACTAAGAATAGGGAGATAAGAAGGATACCTAAGAAAGGAAGAAGCCCCGGTAAGGAAGAGGAGAACTAGGCGGCTAAGGTGAGGAAGGTGCCCTTACACCCGTATGTGAAAAATGATGTACCCTTTCCAAATTTATAAAAATGAAAATGATGGCTAGGGTATGTGAAAACACCTCTACACCCATATTTCATTTAACCGGGTAAATAATTAACCGAGTAGAATTAACCAGGTAAAAAATATAACACGTTCGGTCCTTCCTGAACCGCGTTCGTGTCCTTTTTTTTTTTCACGGTCTTTACACTTGGATTTGCATCACTACCTTTGGTGTCTGCTAAGTTGTAAAACCTGTGATTCGAATAAGGGTTTTATAGTTTGAACTAGGCAGTTCCATCGTTATTTTTAGTTGAGTCAAGTTTTAATTACGAGATGACCATTCGTTTTTCTCACCGACTATTCCTTTTTCTCACCGACCATTCTTTTTTCACTGACCATTCGTTTTTCTCAACTAGCCATTCATTTTTCTCACCATGACATCTATTTATTCCACACTTTTGACACTTTCACCATCAAGCCGCCACCATCCTTCTCACTCAGCTTTCTTCTTTTTCTTCCTTTTCTTTTCCCCCACGATCCTCACTTAAGCCGGCCACAACCTTGTCGCCGTCGTCGCATGACTGACGATTAGGTATGGAGTTGGAACTCATCACCAAGGTGCGAAGACACACTTGGAGCTTCTACCAGGTTCAATTAGGACCCATTTCCTATTTTACAATCTATTCTATTGTGTATTGCTTTAATATTTGCAGGACGAGTTAAGTGACATTTTATCAGATCCCACTAAGATTAGGTCATTTAGTCGAATAGTTTTTCCAAATCCCTCGAGGATGAGATTCCTTGCGTATGTTTTCAAAAACAAGATCCACCACAAGTTGCCTTTGGGCCTATTTTATTAATCCCTACCTAAACCTATATACATGTAGTTTTTGTATTCTCAATGAGGAAATTTCAACAACTGTACTATGCGAGCGGGCATATGCCAGTCGAAGCTGAGGATACCGACAACCATGTTATGCGAGCAGCATGTGCTAGTAGAAGCCAGAAATACCGACAACCATGTTATGCTAGCGGCATGTGCCAGTCGAGGTTGAAAATACTAACAACCATGCTACGTAAGCGGTCGTGTGCCAGTCGAAGCTGGAAATTCCAACAACCATGTTATGCAAGTGGCATGTGCTAGTTGAAGCCAGAAATACCGACAACTGTGCTATGTGAGTGGGTATGGAGGTAAAGAAATGGCTTAGGATATAATAGTAGTCCCAAGGGACCAGAAAGTGAAGTGAGAAAATGTTGAGAGAGGCATCAGTAGCAGGAGATTGGTTTAGTTAAAGATGCTTTCAGTTTAGTAGATGTTCTTCAAAGAGTTCAAAAATGTTTTCTTTCATTTGAGAGTTTGCTTTCATAGCCAGTTTGATATTAGTTATGTTTTAGACCAGTTACACTTGTTACTAACGTGTTTTTATAGTATATGTAGGTGATGATCATAAGTACAATGAACTAGCCTGGACGAAGGAGTAGTGATGTCTCTTGCATACACACATGTTATACGATAAAATGTTAATGTTTTATTTATGTTGTCATTATATGGAAAATTATGTGATGTAATGCAAGGTACAATAATATGATAGTGACATTGTGATTTGAAAGTAGATATTAATGTGCAAATCAAATGATAAAAGTGATATGTCAATAGAATAAATAGGTGGGCTGAGACCCAAAAAGTAGAATATTGTGAAGTGATAGAATTAAATGTTTTGTTAAAAATATGATGGAATGAATGTATATTAATTTATGTAGTTATACATGTTATTTTGATAGGGTGATCCTTAATTTCATATTTAGGGAAAACTCTATTCGTCTTATTTATCAAATTTTTATCGATTTTCATCAAAATTGTTTTGGTATGCAAATTAGTTGTCTTGTCATCCATGTAGTAGTATGTTAGGGATCCATGCATTCATCCATGCATAGCAATTGACATCTTCTATATTGAGACGCCGAGAGTAGATCCACAGGGTTGGGTTTGAGTTAGCTTACCTAACCGGGACTAGTGACATCCCGGTTTGGTTCTCGAGTGTAAACCGGATTTGGGGTGTTACATGAATCATCTCTAGACCAACAACCATCAGATCACTGCCTTGGACCCAACACACTGGAGACGACCTCCAAAATCAAGCATACTAAGCAAATCCTCAAGGATCTGAATTGCCCTCTCAGATTGCCCATCAGTCTGAGGGTGAAATGCGGCGCTGAACATCAACCTTGTGCCCATGGTTGTCTAAAATTCTCTCCAGAATCTTGATGTAAACCTTGGATCTCTATCCGATATAATCTCCAAAGGCACTCCCTCTAGTCACACTATCTGATCTCTATATAATGTCGCTAAAGTAGTCAGTTGGTAATCCATTCAGATTGGTATGAAATGTGTACTTTTCATCAGTTGATCCACTATTACCCATATGGCATCTCTCTGCTGTCGGGTTTTAAGCAACCCTAGCACAAAATCATATGCTATACTCTCCTACTTCCACTCTAGGGTCTCCAAAGGCTATAAAGTTCCATTGGGTCGAATGTGTTCTACTTTCAAGTGTTGGCAAACCAGACACATGGCAACTGTATCGAAAACTTCCCTCTTCAATCCTGGCCACCTATATGATTGTTGAACATTATGATACATCTTCACTCCACCCAGATGCACTGCACACTTTGAAGTGTGGGCTTAATGAAGAATAGTATTACGAAGTCCGGGATACTCGGGGATGCCAGGTACAAAAAATGACCTCTCAGTTTGACCAATCAATCTGCATCTCTAGCCAAATCACTGTAAATTTCCTGCTGTAACCACAGAGTCAATTACTAATCTTCTTCTTATGCGATTCTGATCTATTCAAGTATACCTGGCTGAATTGAAAGTCTTGCCATCATTCCCACTAACTACCTTTGGCTTGTATCGTTCCAAGTCACTAAAACTGCTACTATTCCCATGGAATTGCAAAATGGCTTCCTACTTAAAGTGTCCACTACTACATTCGCCTTGCCCTCATGGTATGAGATGTCAATCTCAAAATAAAACAACAGTTTCAACCATATCCTTGGTCTGTTGTTCAGGTCTTTCTGCATAAAGATATACTTCAGACTTTTGTGATCAATTACAAGCTTGAAGGAAGTCCCATAGAGTTAATGTCTCCATGTTCTTATTGCAAAGATCACTGTTGCCAGTTCTAGGTCATGAGTAGGATAGCTACCCTCATGCACCTTTAGCTAGCGAGATGCATAGGCAATAACTTTGTCTCTCTGGGTCATGACGCATCCAAGTCAACTCCCGATGCATCTGTGTAGACCATGAAATCATTGCGTCCTTCAAGCAAAGTGAGAACAGGCGTTGAAGTCAATCTCTCCTTCAGTGTCTTGAAGCTCTATTCACACTCATCTATCCATATAAAGTGTTCCTCCTTTTGAGTTAGTCATGTAAGGGGGTTGCTTTAGAGGAGGAACCCTAGATAAATCTCCAGTAGTACCTTGCTAAACCAAGGAAACTTCACACCGTTGTTGGTGTTCTCGGCTGCTTCCAATGTACAACTGCCTTAATCTTCATTGGATCTACTAATATACTAACTGCTAACACAATGTGTCCCAAGAAGTTGACTTTTGAGAGCCAAAAGTTACATTTCGAGAATTTCCCATATGATCTGCATTCCCTTAGAAGCTGTACTACAGTTCGAAGATGCTGCTCATGGTCTTCTCTAGATGAAGAGTACACCAAGATGTCATCTACAAAGACTATTATGAACTGGTCTAAGTATAGGTTGAACACTTTGTGCATCAGTTCCATGAATGCTACTAGAGCATTGGTCAAGCCGAAGGCTTGACCAAAAACTCGTAGTGTCCATATGTAGACCTAAGTGCAGTCTTTGAAATATCTTTGTTCGTCCAAATTTTTCACCGCACCCCTCGGCTCAATCATGATGGCTAACCCAGCCAGTCGTGGTTGAACCCGTGGTTATGCCTAATTTAATAGAAATAAGATACGTGAGATTTATTCGGAAGGAGGGAAAGGGGTCCACGAGATTGAAGAAGACGAAGTGGAGGAAGACGAAGTTATTGCATTGAGAAGACGAAGTATTGCATTGGAGAAGACGAAGTATTGCATTGGAGAAGAAGCTCCTCCATCCTTGCTTGTTGCTGCTAGGAGGAGAAGAAGAAAGGGGAAGGAAATGTCATGTTGCTGTCTTGCTGATTAAAGGAGTTGCTGAAATCCACCCTGCTGCAATTAAGGTCGCCATTGAAGGTTGATGTTGCTGCTAGGAGGAGGACACCTATGTTTGCTGAATTGAAGAAGGAGACTTGAAGAAGGAATTGCTGAAATACACCCTGCTGCAACTAAGGACGCCATTGAAGGAGACGCCTTGGAGGAGTTATTGCAATCCAGAGGAGGAAGACAATCTTTCCCTTCTGAAGTTGAAGCAGCATTGCAGTTGCAATTTTCATGCATTCAAGCATGATATGTCTATGGAAATGAATAATTAGGATTGGAAATCGCCATCCCTTGGATACTTGTGACTCTTTAGTCTCATCACGCTGTCTCTTTGCGCGGCAAGGGCGCCTCGGTCCCACCGAACCCTTCCAACCCGACGCGGACGAACCCGCGCCCGAACAATCTCTCTGCCGTAATCCTCAACTGGTGGTAACCATATCTCAAGTCAATCTTTGAAAAGGCCACTGCTGAGCTCAACTGGTCAAATAAGTCATCAATGAGAGGAAGGGGATATCTATTTTTGTTTTTACATGGTTTAGCATCATATAGTTGATGCATAAACGCATGCCTCCATCTTTCTTCCTCACTAAAAATGCTGGTGCTCCCCATGGTGACACACTCAGTCTGATAAACCCCTCATCCAGTAGTGTCTATAGCTGCTCCTTAAGTTCCTGAAGTTCTAGTGGTGCCATCCTATACGGTGCTCTAGAGATGGGTGCAGTTCTTGGCATCAAGTCAACAACAAATTCCACTTCACAATCTGGTGGCAAACCAATGACTTCATCTAGAAAAACATTTATGAATTCCCTGACCACCGGAATCTTCTCAATACTAGACCTATCCACTGAACCATTCGGCTTGGTCGATGCTAAGGCTGCATCACTAATTCACATCCTCTGTCCAACTATCTCACTACGCTCTGATGGGAGATCCAACCTCATTCTCTTTCTCTGCCTTGACCCTAGAAGAAATAGCGGTGCCTTCCTCGATGGAAAGTCACCCTCTTCCTTTGACAATCAATCAAAGCTCCCTTGTTTGGACATCCAATCCATTCCAAAGATCACATTGAACTCCATCATCGTGAAAAATATCAAATCCTCTACTAATTGTTGCTGTTGAATTTCAACAGGGACACTACGCACACACTCACCCATGGCTATAAATCTACCAGAGGGGGTGGACACTAGTAATGAATGTCCTAAATCCTCTATCTGACCTCCAATCCTATCAGTGTGTACATTCGATATAAAAGAATGTGTGTAGCTAGAATTAAATAAAACTCGTGCAGGTATAGAACCAACAATAAGTGTACCTGCCATGATGTTGTACCTTCCAATGCTTCTGCGACTGTGGCTGTGTACATCGTAACAGGCCACTACTATTGTTGTGCTGGAGTAGAAAGTACAATTGGTGGTGCCTACCATCTGCCTCATTGTCTAGCCAGTCCGTCAGTCATCATTCCTCTATGATTTTGTACCCTTTGTTGCTGTTGTCACTGTGTTTTCTGAACAGCGTCTCATTGTTCTTGACATTGGCCTTGTTGTCCTCTTTGCTGTCATTGTGGCGAGGGTGCCGGAAGTGCTAGTTGCTGTGGTGGTGCTGGAAAGACTAGTTGTTGGCGTCATGCATTTGAACATGCTGCTGCTCGATGTCCCAGTTGACCAAAACTAAAACATGTACCACTCCCAGCTCTGTATACTTCATGACACATTGCTGACCGATGTCCTAGTTGACCACAATTGAAGCACACATTGGTACCAGCTCTACATATTCCCCCTTAATAATGTTGACAATTCTGACATGGAGGGTGTCTACCATCCTTGACTTGTCCATCCATTGCCCTCATAGCAAGTGGGGCATCTATTTGACGCTTTTGTTGTGTTCCCTATTCAAGTTAATGTATGGGGTGCTGCTATTTCTGATCGTAATCTTGGCAGGGTCAAGTAGCCAAAACTCTCTCAGTCTCTCCTACTACTCACACTACATCTCCAAAGGTAGTAGACACATTTTTCACATTGGCCACCCAAATCTCATACTGAAGCCCTTCATAGAAATGCTCGATTCTTCTTTGTTCAGTTGGCACTAGGTCTGGAGCAAATCTTTCCAGTGCTCTAAATCAAGTTTCATATTGTACCACCATCATTTGTCCTTGCTTAAACATATGAAATTCCCTTTGTTTCCTCTTCTTAACATCAGGAGGAAAGTATTTTCCGTCAAACTATGCCTTGAACTCATCCCATGTGACATGTGGTGACTGCTTACGAGCAAAGGTAGAGTCCATAACTAAATCCCACCATATCCTGACTTTATCCTGAAACACTCCTGTGATGATCTGTATACGGTGTTCCTTGGGGCTGCCATACTGCCAAATACTCCAATTGTTGATGAGATCCATAGGAAAGATTCCTCTACATCTAGCTTTCCTAGGAATGGGCGTCCTCCACTCTTCACAAACCGTTCATACTTCCATAGTTTGAGATTCTTTGCATCTGCTGATCTGTCAGATCCTTCTCCGAGTTTGAACTGATGAATCGTTGGTACTATCCCTACTGGAGCACTACCAAATCCTACAATGCCATTACCACTTGTTGTCCATCTACTGCCTACTCCAGGTTGCCTACTACTATTTGTACCCATCCCGGTCTGGAACAGGGCAAAAAGAGGAACTACTATAGAACTGGTCCCCTGATGAAGTGGTGGAGGAGGAGGCGGTGGTGAAGTAGGCCCCCCCGCGTCTCGTCATCCACATCTGACCTCTTTTCTGCCCTTGGCGATGGAGAGGGCTATCTACCAAAGATCTCTCCTCAACTCCTCCTAGTTCTATTGTACCTGCGTCTGAGCCTCTGCTAACCAGGCAATAGCTCTATCCCTTTCAGCCTAATGGCTACGCACTCTGTGGCTGTTCCATTCGACTTTCACTATGGTGGCTGACTAAGACTAGAACAGTAGGGTTTCTTGACAGCGGTGGAGCTCTCAGTTGGCTAGATGCCATTTCACTGTGGGCATGGTTAGGACTTGCATACCCGGGTGGTGATGGTGATGGTGTTCCATTCTGAGTCCTGCTAGTCTAAGCTACCATGGCTATCAAACTTTTACTGATCAGATCCTGGATAGATTGCCATGCAACTACTAGTGAAGAATTTGTAAAATAATACAATAAAAGAGAAATATACCTACCAACTTGACTCTGAGTATTCTTGCACACACATGACAGGTATTGTCATTTTCCATCTTAATTGACTAAGAGTCGCTCTGAAACCAAGCCAATAACACCCCAAATCTAGTTTTTGCTAATAACCGAAATGAAAATCTTATGGGGGACCAAACTGATTCTCAATTTGATTAATTTGGTCAACCCGAAGTTAAGTGGAAGGGACATACTCTAAGCATCATAAGATGAAAATAGCATGCCACTATGAATGTTTGAAATGCACAACCTAGCAGAATGCTATGTGAATGATATGATGACAAAGAAAGAATCACACCAAAAATCAAATCACACCGCAATCAATTTAAATATTATAAAAATCTTATAAATAGACTCATAGGGCTTCCCCTAAAAGTGCAATAAGGAAACCACCTTGTCTATCACCATATCACAATATATATATATATATATATATATATCTAAAATAGATAGCAAAATATATCACAACATCACATCATTTTCCAAGTCATGATCACTGACCAGGTCTTGACCCATCTACTATTCATATTCCCATGGTTGGAAGTTTACTGACTTTAAAATTACCAACTTCATTCACAAAACATGTTAACCGTGCATTAAACATCATAAAAATATTTCATAACAAGTTGTACACATTCCCTAGAATCACAATTGAGCATCCTATTGCCAGGCATGTGTGTGTGCAAGGATGTCACTACTCATTCGTCAAGTCTGGCATATCCTGTTGCATCTAATGCTCACCTACATATATAGTAGAAAACCGTTAGCAATGGTTGCTAATGATCTGGAAAACTATCTATGAGAGCTAACTCTCATTAAAAAAAAAATGCATATACTCCAACATAATTCTCATTAGGGTAACTACTGAGGAGCCATCGAGCGATAATCTAGATGACATACCAAAATGACTAGTCTGATGACGCTTTTAGCATTTTCTCATTTTCTTCTGGTCCCTCGGGCTACCAATATATCCTAAACCCTCTCTAATCCACCATATTTCTCCCGGCCTCGAGAACGAAGGTCGAATACTGTCAAGCAATGCCTTTAGCACCCTTTGAACCACATGTTCATACATGTGCTGTAGTCAATAGTACCCGTAAACCACATGTTACTCTAGGTGTGAGGAACTCAAAACGCTGGTTGTCAAGATCCCTCAGGAAGGGAACAACCCTCTCACTAATCTAGAGCCCGCTATGACTAGCATGTGCACCCGCTCATGGTACGTGTGAGTTGGTTTCACCATCTCTCGTCTCACTAAAAACTCAATAAAAATCTATATAGGCATGAGAAGGGATTTAATAATTTAGGCCTGAAGGAAACTTGCAGTGGATCTTGTTTTCGAAATCAAACTTGAGGGATCTCATCCTCGAGGGTTGTTAATTCCGGAAACTGGTTTGCTAAAATGACTCATGTTAAGTGGGGTCCAATAAATCACCACTTAACATGTCTTGCACATACAATTCAAAGCAATAATAGAATAGATCGACAATCAAGAGTACGAGTCTTAAATGGACCTAGTAGAAGCTCCCAATGGGGTATCGTGCATATGCGGTGAGCTCTTATACCGAACCTACACAAACAGGACTAAATTTTAATGCCCATGTACTCCCATATGATGTATGGATGAATTAATGGATGAATAAAACAACATTGAGGTAGGCATGCATATCCTAATCAATCCAAGAAATCCTAACAATCATGTCATATAAATCTATATTCCTAGGTGATCATGTCATCAACATCACAAATTTATTACTATGTAATTTAAACATATCAATTAACTAAATAAAGATCATAATTTTTTATAATCCAGCTAATACTCAATCATAACAATTTAATCATTAGAACTAGATGTGTAATTCACAAGTCTAATTATCTAACCTTAAGTAACAGCAATATGGACATGCACACATTTTTAATTAACTAATCAATTATTTTTCATAATTACAACAACATAATTTTGATAATCCAGCTAACTAACCATAATGATGCATTTGCTAATGACGGTCAATCATATAAAAAATGAAATAAAAATTAAATCTTTATACCTAAGCCTGCGACTACACAGCGACCGCTGCACAACGATGGCCGTAGTTGCCAGTGCCGGAAGGAGGGAGACGGCGGTTGTAGCTACCGTCCCAAGGGGAACACTGAGAAGGGAAAGGATAGCTCTATGTGGTCGGTGCATACTTGGCTGGCGGTGACGGCCAATCGCCGGCGGTGTTGGTTGTGGTTGTGATCGGCTAAGGTGAGTGCGGCCAGTATGTGGGGTCGGCTAAGGAGTGGGGAGAAGGGTTAAGGATGGTTAAGTTCAACAAGGGCAGTGGACTGTGTGGCCGGAGGCGGTATGCCACTGGCTGGCGGCGGCGCTAGTCGTTGGCAAACATGCATGCAAGCGAAGGACCTGTTTTCAGCATGGGTCGTCGTGCATGTCATTGCATGAACTAGGGAATGGTCGGAAAGGATGAGGGAAGGGCTAGGGAGGGTCATTGGAGGTCATTGTTAGTGTTGATGGCTGGCGGCATGGTTGCAAAAAATGGAATCGGTTTTCGAGGGAGTCATTGAATTAGATCGAATAGGTCTAAATCGGCCAGGAATCGGTTCTTTTAAATTGGTCCTATCTAAAAATTTTAACTTAGTCAAAATTGGTGGGTTATTAGTTACAAAACATGTCATTATGATGTCATTTTTATGTTAAGATATGTATTATATTTTATGATATTTTTTCATATTTTTTGGATTTTTTTTGAATTATTTGGATTTAGTTATTATTTTTTACTCGATTCGAAGTCGGGTCAACTTTTAATTATGAGAATGCAACCTATATTTTCTTTCCCCATCCCCCCTTCTCTCTCCATGACGCCATCCATCCCCCTCACCCTGTCCTTGGCCCCATCGCCCCCCCTACCTCGTCCTCGGCCCCACCCTTCTGCCTTGTAGTTGCCCTCGCTGCCCTGTCACCGCATCAAGGGGCGGCACACGGGGTGGGCAGGAAGGGGCAACGGAGGAAATGGGTGGTGGTAGACGGGAGGAGGGAGGGTGGATGCAAGGGGCGGTGGCGGAGGCAAGGGATGACACACTGGTCGGCGGCGGCGGAGGGAGGGGCGAGGTTGGCTGCGACAGGCAGGTGGAGGGAGGGATTGGCGGCGGTAGATGGGCGGAGGGAGGGTAAGTAATTTATTTCAGGTTTTTAAACTTTTGATTCCACTTTTACCTGTGCATAAATAATTTATTTAATATCATACCTAGGGTATTTTTGTCATTTACCTATAAAACCGATTCTTCCCAATTTACCCCCATTTTGAATCAGCCGATTCATCGACCGTTTTATTAAAAAACCGAATTGATGCCCGTTTCAGATTGGATTGCTTCCGATCCACGTTAAATCGGCTGATTTCGAGTGGAATTGGCTGATTTCTTCATTTATGGCTGGTGGTGACTCATGCAAGCAACAGTGGCCGATTATAAGTGGAAAACAAAGAGAAAATGTGGAAGGGAAGGAAGTAAGAAGGGGTAGAAGTGAGGCAGAGTCAACGGCGAGGGGGTCACCAGAGTGGTGGTGGTCAGCGGCAGCGAAGGCAGTCGTTGGTGGAGAAAGGAAAACAAGCCGGGTGGCTTGGAGCAGGAGGCCTGGGGAGGAGAAGAAGAAGAATATAAATGGTCGAGGGCAGTCTTGTAATTAGAACTTGACTTGCTCATGACTTGAGTTAATAATAATAATTAAATCCTAAAAAAATTAGAATAAATATGATAAAATTCTATAAAACAAAATATGCCCAAATAAATAAATAAAATAACACATCCTAAACCTACCAACCCACCGAAAATCCTACCTAAAACATACTAACACGATAAACAGCAAAATTCTAATTTCTATGGTCTAATGCATGAAAAAAAGTCTGGCATACTGTCGTGTATTCTAATAACTCATTTCCATGTTGTGTTACTGACGTTATCATCAAACACTCTGGTATACTTTGCCCTCGTGGCTCATTACACAAGGCTAGCTCGGCTCGGCGCACGTGTTCTTAAAATGACTTGACTCGGATTGATGGCTGAACAGATTGGTTCGTCCCGTCCATTGCTAACCACGATCCAAGTGTTACTATATAAAACTAAGTGTCATAAATTAATTTTTTTATTAATTATTAAGATTTTAAAAACCATGACATAAAAGATAATGAGCCGTCTTGCACCATTGCGCCCTGTCACCCCTTTCGGCATGGGGTCAAATTTTAATCTTTCAAGAATTTTAAGGGTGCTACCTTGTGTCAGACTGAGTCAATTCTTTGACCCCGGTTGTGCTCAGCGCATGGTGGTCGAATGTATAGTAATTTTTTAAGGGTGTGCCCCATGTTGGACTGGGCCTTTGACCTAGTTGCGCTCGATGCATGGTGGTCAAATGTGGGCTCAAGCTAACCAAGACTCCCACATAGTAATTTTTAAGGGTACTGCCCTGTGTTGGACTAAGCCAATTCTTTGACCCCGGTTGCGCTCGGCACATGGTGGTCGAATGTGGACTCAGGCCGACCAAGACTCCCAAATAGGAATATATAATATTTTGAGTAATTATATAGACCTTGAATTTTGTTGAGGCACCCGCAACTATAACACATGATCCTAATATGAATGAAATTTCTCTAAAGCCTTCCCTTTGTGAGTCAAATGTGCTCACAAACTATCCAGAAGATGTTTCATTTAACATCAATGGAACTCTCCTTTATATAGAAGAATATGTATGGAATTCAAGAAGGCAGTATATTAAACTTTATTAATATGTGTGGAATTTAAGAAGTCACTGCATTAAATTTTATAAAAAAGAACATATTCATTCATAATTGTATCATTTATCTAATAACGAAAAGTCAAAAAATTGACTATTGAAATAATATGAATGGGTCCCAATCCCAAAAATGTAATAAATGAAACTGATTTAAAAGGTTGTCCAAAGCCATTCTCTAGAACCCTATTTATGAGGTTTCCATTCTTCTCCATCAAATAGCACTGTTGGGACTTAATTATCTCTTTCTGGTTTTTTTAACGGCTAGTTTTCTCAACTTGCTCAGATTATTCGGCAACAAAACGATCGACTGATTGTCCACTGAATGATAACTTGAAACTTAGCCATGTCGAAGTCGTCTTCTTCGGCAGTTGAATGCAGGACCGATTGCCTAACTGAACATCTTCCTAAACTCCACCAATCCACTTTCTAATCTCGAACTCCTTGATTGAATTCTTAAGTCCCTATTGAAGTTCCTTCGGTAGTCAAATGTGTGACCGAACGTTTAACTGAACTCAGTTGCTCAACTGTTTATCTTCACGACTTTAGGCTTCAGTTGCTGAACCCATAATCGAAGGGTAACCTAAGTAAACTCACTTGTCTTCTCACCTAGCTGAAGTTCTTCCATTGCTGAACGCATGACCGAAGGTTAGCCGAAAGTCGAACCACCTTTGTTCTTTCAATGCACCTCATGCTTCATTGGCTGAACTCTTGATCGAATGTCTGAGTGAACGCAAGCTAAACTCCAACCAAAGATTGCACTCTAACACCCTCTGAGCCTCCAACAAGCCTTCCTTCTCCAACGCCAAGTACCAAGGCCTTTTGTGAGCTATAAGCCTTCCTCTGTACCCCCCCAAGTGCCAAGGAGTCTTGCAACAAGCTCCAACACCCTTGGAGCAACCACTTGAAGCTATAGTCCCTTCACAAGCTCATACCTTGAGCCAATGAAGTCTCATCTTCCTACCATTTCTTCCTCAAAGACCTAGGCTTTCATACACACTTTCAACACCTTGAGAGTTTACAAATTAGTTCAACACCTTCATCAATCCCTCACATAGAATGATCTCTCACTGGTTTACACATGAAACACCTAGGAATACAAAAATCCTCACACAAGCTTGAGCTTCCTAATTCACACCAAGAGAGTCAATGGTTCAATCTATGGTCTAAAATTTATCCAAACTCATTATCCGAGGCCCTATTTATAAGATTTTCAATCATCTCCATCAAATAGAGTTGTTGGGATTTGATTAGCTCTCTTTGGCTTTTTCAAACAAATAGTTTTCTCAACATGCCCAAATTGTTTGGCTGCCAAATGATTGATTGATCATCCACCAAATGATCACTTTAAACTTAGCCATGTCAACTTCATATGCTTCAGCTGTCGAAATCATGACCGATCGCCTGATTAAACATCTTCCCAAACTTCCCTCATTCACTGTCCAATCCCGAACTCCTCAATTAGTTTCCAAAGTCCCTATCAAAGCCCCTTCGGTAGTCGAAAGAGCAACCAAATGTATGATTAAACTCAACTGCACAATTGAACCTTTTTACAACTCCAGCTTCGGTTACCAAACCCTTGTTCAAAGGGTAACCGAGGTCTGCTCTCACTGGGTTTTTCAACAAGCTGATGGTCTTCGATTGCCGAACGCTTGACTAAAGGCCAGCTGAAGGTTGAACCACCCTTGTTCTTTTGCTGCTCCTCATACTTTGTTTGCTGAACTCCTATCCGAATGTCTGACTGAATGCAAGCTAAACTCCAACCAAAGCTTGCACTCCAACACTCTCCACATGCTTGTAGTCCAACACCCTTGGAGCCTCCAACAAGCTTTCCTTCTCTAATGCCAAGTACCAAGGCCCTTTGTGAGCTCAAAACTTACTCTCAAGCACCTCCAAGTGCCAAGGAGTATTCCAACTAGCTCCAACAACCTTGGATGTAAAAACCATGATTTTTATTACAAGACTCGAACCTAAGTATTATGAAATAAATATAGATGAACCAATATGGTTGGTTATCAAGTCGACCGGCCATGGTTCGACTTAAGGTCACTTAGAAAATACCTATTCATGAATGGATGATGGGGTGTGAGAATTTAATGAAGGGGTCGTTGAACCTAGGAAATACCAATGGATGATGGGGTGTGAGAATTTAATGAAGGGGCTCGTTGAACCTAGGAAATACCAATGGATGATGGGGTATGAGAATTTAATGGAGGGAATGGTTGTAGTGTATATATATGCAAGAGGAGGGAGTATTTCATCCCTCATCTCCGTCCCAGGCTACCTCTCCATTACTGTGTGAGTATTTCATCCCTCATCTTATTTGTTTCCATTAGGATTCTTGCATGCAAGGTTTGTTGAAGAGGCCCTGCCAAGTTGCTAGATCTCCAGCATCTTATGCATGGGGTTCTTGTCGATTGCTTAGTTTTTTTGTAAAGGGACATGTTAATAATTAATTATCATTAGAATTGCTAAAAATTTAATAAGGAATGAAGACTAACATGAAATAATTACATCATTTAAAATTGATAGTATATTAGTCATGTAAGTTGCATGTAGGTTCATGCAAAATAAAATTATACTAATGTATAATTTTATGCCCTCATTCAGATTTCACGGGTCACAGTCAGACGACATCACAAGTCAGGTACGTATAATATGTAGAACATCGTACTTTCCTTGTTGGTAGCCTAGGTCGGCCTGAGGCCATATTCGACCACCATGCACCGAGTGCAACCGGGGTCAAAGAATTGACTCAGTCCGACACGGGATCGTATTATGTGAGTAAATTGTGTAATGCATCTACATTGTTTTGGAGTAGTGATAGCCGCCCCATAAAAAGGCTACGGCCGGGGTGATCGAGGCACATCGATTCCTCCATCACACTGGAGTACAGTGATAGCCTCCCCATAAAAAGGCTACGGCCGGGGTGTGTGAGGCACTGGCACTAGAATTGGCAGTGAGAGCTTCCCCACAAACGGGGCATAGCATTCACCTGAGTGCAGTGATAGACTCCCTATAAAAAGGTTACGGCCGGGGTGTGTGAGGCACTGGCACTAGAATTGGCAGTGAGAGCTTCCCCACAAACGGGGCGTAGCATTCACCTGAGTGCAATGATAGCCTCCCCATAAAAAGGCTACGGCTGGGGTGTGCGAGGCACTGGCACTAGAATTGGTAGTGAGAGATTCCCCACAAACGGGGCTTAGCAATCACCTAAGTGCAGTGATAGCTTCCCCACAAAAAGGCTACGGCCGGGGTGTGCGAGGCACTGGCACTGGAGACGGTAGTGGTAGCCTCCCCACAAAAGGGCTACGGCCGGGGTGTGCGGATCACAGCGGATACCTCCTCCGCATTGTTTTGGAGTATAGCGGAATCGCTCCACCGCATATTAAAATAAACATAAGGAAATAGTGGAATGTACTTGTTTTGTTTTATCTATTATACTACTTAGTGTTGTAATCACTAATGTGGAATTGCCTCCGCAGGTATGCAGATACGAGAATAGGTGATTGACATCCAGAGTATGGAGCAAAATAAATATGAGGACTCCTTTTATTATTTAATTGAGAAATAAGTGTGGCTGCTGGGAAACGGTCTAAGACTGTGGGATCTTTATATATGTTTTTGTTAAAAAAAAATGTTAGTCATATTTACTTAATTGTGAGTAACACCTGGCCAGGTAGGCCCACAATATCGTGAAAAATGGTGGGTCGTTACATTTGACTTACGAAGGGAAGACTTTAGAAGAGTTTCATCCACATTAGGATCTTGTGTCATAGTTGCGGGTTCTTCGTCAAAATTTCGGGTTCGTATAATTACTTGAAATGATATGTATTCTTATGTTGGAGTACCGACATGGGGCAGCTCCCTTAGAAATTACTATGTGGAGTCCTCACAAGGGGTAGTAGTACTATTAAATACCTACCCCCATGCCGAAAGGGGTGAAAGGGCGCAATGGCGCAAAATGACTAATTATGCACTTGTGATACCGAGAGGGGTGAAAGGGCGCACTTCTAATCCTTGATTTCTCCATAATACCTTTACCAAAGGGATCTCCTTGTTATGGAGTGTCTTTGTTTCCCTTCCCAAGATGCGAATCGGTTTTTCCTCGTAGGTTAAATCCGATTGTAGCATAAATCTGCAAAATTTGTGAAAATGTGATTTTCATCTCGTACAAATTTCTTTAACATTGACACATGAAAGACATTGTGTACACCATCAAGGCTTGGTGGTAATGCTAATCTATATGCACAAATTCCGATTCGATCTAGAATTTGAAATGGTCTTATGAATCTTGGCTTCAACTTCCCTGATGTTCTAAATCTGATCACTCCCTTTTTAGGTGAGGTCTTAAGGTAGATGAACTCCCCAACTTGGAATTCTAAGTCCTTCCTTCGAGTGTTAGCATAACTTTTCTGCCGATCCTGAGCTGCCTTAAGCCTTTGCTAGATGAGTTGCACTTTTTCAGCTGCTTCACTCACCATCTCTGGCCAGACTATAACCACCTCTGTAGACTCCAACTAGCATGATGGAGATCGACAAGGCCTACCGTATAAAGCTTTAAACGGTGCCATTCCTATACTGGCTTGGTAAGAGTTATTATAGGTGAATTCAGCTAAGGCTAGGTGTTTCTCCCAATCTCCTCCCCAGTCGAGGATGTAAGCTCTCAACAAATCCTCCAAGTTTTGATTAGTCCTCTCACTCTTACCATCAGTTTGGAGGTGATATGCTGTACTTAACTTAATTTGGGTCCCCATAGCTTTTTGAAAAACTTCCCAAAAATGTAGCGTGAATAGGGTATCTCTGTCAGAGACTATCTCCTTTAGAATTCTATGCAGCCTGACAATGTTATTTATGTACAGTTCTGCTAAGTATTCCGCCGTCCTTGTTGATTTTGTGTGGATAAAGTGAGATGCCTTAGTCAAACAGTCTACAACTACCCATATAGAGTCATGTCTCTTCAAAGTCCTTGGGAGTTTAGTAATAAACTCACATGTGACACGCTCCCATTTCCAAGTAGGTATCTCTATAGGTTGTAATAATCCACCGGGTAGTTGATGTTGGGTCTGATCAATTGGCACGTCAGACACTTGGAAACAAAATCCACCACATCCCTCTTCATCCCAATCCACTATTAGGTTCGTTTTATGTCCTGGTATATCTTTGTAACACCAGGGTGTATTGAGAACCTTGAATGATGAGCTTCCTCCAGGATATCTCACTTTAAATGCATCATTGTTGGGTACACACAACCACCACCCTCTAAATCTGATTACATTGATGGAATCTGCTAAAATGTCAAGAGTTTTCGGAAGTAGTCCTGTCACTTGTTCCACTGGGATAATTGCTACCACCTCAGCATACATAGCCCAAAGTCTAGCTAGCTGTTGACCCTTGTCCACCTTGACCTTCCAACTCAACGTGTCGGCTACAACATTCGCTTTTCCCGGATGGCATAAAATTTGGAAATCATAGTCCTTCAAGTATTTTATCCACTGCCTCTGTCGAAGGTTAAGGTCACTCTGGGTGAACGTAATGGACTAAGTCATTTATTTAAAATAGGTACCCCGAAAGTTAAAGATCTATAGTCCATTCCCACTTATAAACATGATCTTCTCCCAGTAGGTATTAGATGTGGGACTAAGTTGAGGGATCTCACAATCCACCCACCTTAGGAAATTTGGGCCCCGAAATGCCTATTCTTAGCCCGTTGCTAGCCCCAGCTCATGACCTTTCTGGCCCGTGACCGGCAGCCTAGCTAGCATTTCTAGTCTTGGCCCGTTGCTAACCCCAGCCCACAACCTTTTTTTTGCTCGTGACTGGCAGCCTAGCCAACGTCCCTAGTCCATCCCACCATCTAACATGGAACTAGTTCGGCTCTGATTCCATTTGCAACGACCTAGCCCAAAGTGCAACGTAATGGGCTAAGTCATTTCTTTAAAATGGGTACCCCGAAAGTTAAAGATCTCTAGTCCATTCCCACTTATAAACAGGATCTTCTCCCAGTAGGTATTAGATGTGGAACTTAGTTGAGGGATCTCACATCTAATACCTACTGGGAGAAGATCCTGTTTATAAGTGGGAATGGATTATAAATCTTTAACTTCTGGGGTACCCATTTTAAAGAAATGACAGTCCATTACATTGCACTTTGGGCTGGGTCGTTATAAATGGTATCAGAGCCGACCTGGTTTCGTGTTAGATGGTTGGCTAGGCTACCGGTCATGGGCCAGAAAGGTCGTGGGTTGGGGCTAGCAACGGGCCAAGAATAGGCATTTCGGGGACGAAATTCCCAAAGGTAGGTGGATTGTGAGATACCTCAACTTAGCCCCACATCTAATACTTACTGGAAGAAGATCCTATGTATAAGTGGGAATGGACTAGAGATCTTTAACTTTCGGGCTACCCATTTTAAAGAAATGACTTAGCCCATTACGTTGCACTTTGGGCTGGGTCGTTACAATATACTTAAAACTTTGGTGGTCGGTGAAAACCTCGAACTCAGCTCCGTACAAATAGTGTCTCCAAATTTTCAGAGCAAACACAACTGCTGCCAGTTCCATGTCATGGGTTGCATAATTTTGCTCGTGAATCTTCAATTGGCTAGAGGCATAAGCCACCACCGTACCATCTGGCATAAGGACACATCCTAACCCCACTAAAGATGCATCACAGAACATCACGAATCCTTCGTTGCCATTTGGTATAGTCAAAACTGGTGTAGTAGGTAAACTCTTCTTCAAAGATTGGAAACTCTCCTCACACTTGTTACTCCATTCGAACATGACCCCCTTGCTTGAAAGCTTAGTCATTGGCGATGCCAACAAGGAGAAATCTGTTATCAACTTCCGATAGTAACCTGCTAGTCCAAGGAATCTTCAGATATCTGTGACTGACTTGGGTTGTGGCCAATCAGTAACTGCTCTTATTTTGATGGATCTACTGCGACCACTGCCTTTGAGACAACATGTCCGAGGAAATTCACCTCCTTCAGCAAGAAGTCACACTTTGATAACTTGGAGAACAATTGATTCTCCCTCAAAACTTGAAGAGCAATGGACAAGTGTTTCCCATGGTCCTCTTCATTATTTGAATAGACGAGAATGTCATCCACAAACACAATAATAAACTTATCTAAGTATTCGTGGAACACTGTGTTCATAAGTGACATAAAGGCTGCTGGTGCATTTATCAAACCGAAAGGCATAACCAGAAACTCATAATGTCCATATCGAGTTTGGAAAGCCATTTTCTGTATGTCAGATTCCTTCACCCGCAGTTGATGATATCCAGACCGCAAGTCTATTTTTGAGAGTATTCCGGCTATTTTCAACTGATTAAATAAATCATCAATCCTCAGTAAGGGGTACCGATTCTTGACTGTAACTTGCTTGAGCTAGCGATAGTCAATACACAATCGAAGTGAGACATCCTTCTTCTTTACGAAAAGAACAGGGGCTCCCCAGGGTGAAGTACCTGGTCGGATGAAGCCTGCCTGCAACAGCTCTTCCAATTGACTTTTTAACTCCTTCAATTCCGTTGGAGCCATGCGTATGGTGCTTTAGAAATTGGTGATACTCTAGGTGCTAGGTCAATGACAAACTCCACTGCCCGCTTAGGAGGTAACCATGGAAGTTCACCTGGAAATACGTGCAGAAATTCAACTACCACCGGAATCATTGACAACTCTTTGGGTTTGGACTCAGACTCCTCTATAGTTGCCGAAAAGGCTTTACAACCCTCACCAAACCACTCAGTTGCCTCACTAACCGACACAATACAAGAGGATGGATCATTCCATGAACCTTGGAAAATGACCCCCATCCCACAATTACAAGGTTTCGTCAACACTCTCCTCCCTTTATAGTCAAGAAACGCCTGGTGTGCAGACAACCAGTCCATTCCCAACAGTACATCAAAGCCTATTATCCTGCGAGATCCCTCAACTTAGTCCCACATCTAATACCTACTCGGAGAATATCCCTGTTTATAAGTGGGAATGGACTATAGATCTTTAACTTCTGAGGTACCCATTTTTAAGAGATGACTTAGCCCATTACGTTGCACTTTGGGCTGGGTCGTTACAAATGGTATCAGAGCCGACCTGGTTCCGTGTTAGATGGTGGGCTGGGGCTAGCAACGGGCCAAGAATAGGCATTTCGGGGACAAAATTCCCTAAGATGGGTGGATTGTGAGATCCCTCAACTTAGTCCCACATCTAATACCTACTGGGAGAAGATCCTATTTATAAGTGGGAATGGACTATAGATCTTTAACTTCCGGGGTACCCATTTTAAAGAAATGACTTAGCCCATGACGTTGCACTTTGGGCTGGGTCATTACAAATGGTATCAGAGCCGACCTGGTTCCGTGTTAGATGGTGGGCTGGATTAGAAACGTTGGCTAGGCTACCGGTCACGGGCCAGAAAGGTCGTGGGCTGGGGCTAGCAACGGGCCAAGAATAGGCATTTCGGGGATGAAATTCCCTAAGGTGGGTGGATTGTGAGATCCCTCAACTTAGTCCCACATCTAATGCCTACTAGGAGAAGATCCTGTTTATAAGTGGGAATGGACCATAGATCTTTAACTTCTGGGGTACCCATTTTAAAGAGATGACTTAGCCCATTACGTTGCACTTTGGGCTGGGTCGTTACAAATGGTATCAGAGCCGACCTGGTTCCGTGTTAGATGGTGGGCTGGATTAGAAACGTTGGCTAGGCTGCCGGTCACGGGCCAGAAAGGTCATGGGCTGGGGCTAGCAACGGGCCAAGAATAGGCATTTCGGGGACGAAATTCCCTAAGATGGGTGGATTGTAAGATCCCTCACCTTAGTCCCATATCTAAAACCTACTGGGAGAAGATTCTGTTTATAAGTGGGAATGGACTATAGTCTTTAACTTCCTGGTTACCCATTTTAAAGAAATGACTCAGTCATTACGTTGCACTTTGGGCTGGGTTGTTACATATCCCATATACAATGAATTTCATACATAAGGTTTCCCATGTATATCCAAGGATAGGTTAGTCACTCTTAACGTGGTGACTTCCCTGTCTCCCTTATAACTCTTGGGTAATGTAGACATATGGAGTCCTAAACTCTTAACTAATCGGGATGATAGGAACGAATTTGTACACCCCATTTCAGTAAAACATCCACACTAACTTTTTGAATAAGAATTTTACCTCGAACTGTGTGGTTCTTGTTCTCAGCATCCTTGATTTCGACAGCAAAAAGTTTCGCCTTGTAAACCCTGTGACTCGAGTCGAGTCAGTTTCATGAATTGCATTCTGAGTCGAGACCAGCCGTGAGTTATGAGCGATGAGAGTCAGGTGTACCTGAATATATGATGATAATGTCGAGAAGATGGTGAGATATGAGTTATCAGAATATATGAAAGTATGCAGTATTTTTTTCTTTTTATATGTTTGATCGTAGAAATAGTTTTAGGTCGAATGACGCAATAGGGCGCGTTGGATTATATTCGGGTGGGTTATTAGTTATAGAGCATGCCATTTGGATGTTGTTGTGTTTGTTTTATTTTGTGAAATTTTTTCATATTTTTCTAGATTTTTCTAAATTGATTACGAACTAGATATTATTTTAACTCGAGTAGGAATCGAGTCAATACATATTTACGAAACTGCCGTGCCG
>JAURVB010006397.1:0-24619 GCA_033002965.1 Piper betle | reverse complement strand
TATATATAACCACCTACATTCGTGTTAAAGTAGATATAGGTTGAAGTAAAAAAATAAGTTTCCTCCACACCTCTTAGAGTGTTCTAAGAGAAGGAAGTGAGGTTGTGAAAATTAGACTTCTTCCAAGTGATTAAATCTCTATTTGGGTAGTATTAATTAATCTGATCCTATTCCACTCCCAAATAAAATTTTATCTTATCTATATTTTATCATATAATTAATTTCTTCGAACAACCATAAAGAATACTGATTGTGTGCACACCATAATTGACTATGGTTAATTGTTTTAGACTATATAGTATTGTGGTGGAAAGTATTCCTTACAACTATGAAGCATTCCACAAAGTTAATTGTAAAGGGTGTTTCACAAGTATAGATAATATTTTTTGCCACACCATTATCTGGGGCCAACTTGATCATCTTCCTTCGAGGTCCAAATCATGGAATCCTACATCAACATAGTTTAAAAACTCAAAATTCAGACTCGACAGGGCATCTCATGGAGTTAAGTCAACTCGGAGTCAACTCTATGCCGGCTCGGAGTTATCTATATTAAAATTTTAATTATATAAATAAATAATTATATGAAATTTGTATATATTAATCTTTTGACTTTTAAAATTGATAAATATATAATTTATATTACTTAAAATATTGATTTAGCCAATATATAAAAAAATAATATGTTTTGATAATTTTTATTACTTAACTTAAAGAGTCAATTATAAAATTAGTCTCTTTCGAGTCAGAGTGGAGTCAGCTCAGGGAGTGTTAAAACTATGCATGGGAGCCGCCAAATATTACTGTATTGTGGGTAAAAAATTCTCTACGATTTAATGAGCATACAATAATTGTAATTAAATATCTAAATTATCTTAGTGTATTCTTCTATGTTTATGTTTTTTAATTCTTAAGAAAAGTTGAAATATTGATAATTGTAGGTAAATAAGAATTGTAGTGATTGGACAAGCATGTTTTGAATCAAATTACCCATGATGCTCTCTTATTGTAATCTGCATGTAACTGTTTATTGACCTTTTGTGTGTGTGTATTTAACTGTTAGGGAGCAATTGAAGAGTAAAATTTGGACACTTCCAATTTCCCAATATATTATCCATCTGTTCATGAAATTAGGAGAATTATTGCCGAAGAAGGATCATTTGATGTTGATGAACTGGCCATCATAGAAGTAGATTGGGATGGTAATGTTGAAAAGGATGACAAGAAGTTCCTGAATAATAGCTTCAACAATGTCTCCTCAAGAGGATGGAATGTTGCCAAGAGCAATTCAGGGCCGTCTCTGAACCCCTCCTTGCACACCACTTTGGAAAGGAGCTAAATATTGATGATCTCTTCTAGAAATTTTCAGAGATAGTGGATGAGCATATGTCCAAGAACATAAGTACCTATCCCAATTTGGTCTTGTCTTTGACAAGTAGAAGACACAAATTAAATTTCCTATACATGAAATTACCATAATATTAACTCTCAATGTTGGGAGCAGTAATGTACGATAGTCAAATAATTAGTAATAAGGTCTTACAAGTAATAAAAGCATACTGAATAAATAAATATGCATAGGTGATAGTACCACTAAATAGGGTTGGTCACGAGTGGAGATAGATCACGAGTTTTTGTGACTCAACTTGAACTCGAATAATTTTAAACTCAATTCAAAACTCTATCTTAAAAAAATTGACTCGACTTGATTACAATAGAGTTGGTTTTGAGTATATCATACTCAAATCGATTTGACTCGAAAAATTTAATTCAGCTTAAAACTCAGCCCTAATCGACTCAATGTCTAATAAAAACCTTTATTAATTTTTTTTAAATATATGAATAATATAACATTAAAAATGATAATTTGGTATAAAAATAATCTAATAGTTATTATATGATTATCAATTATGGAGAATATTATTTATATTTTTACAATAAAAAATAAAAAATAAAAATATTATATTATAGAGAATAAACTAGATCTTCATACTTATGCCGATGAAATTTGAACAAAATCGATGCACGACTCGAATGCGATCATGCTCGACTCAGGCACGCTGTGAGGAACTTGATCATGCTGATGAAATTTAATTTTTGTTCTATTTTTGATAAATTGGTCTAATTTAATACATCCGTTCTAATCTGATTAAACGCCGGATTCGCAACTATGATATTTATATAGAAGCAATTTGTGGACAGGCTGCACATGTGTGCGCCACCTTCTCCCCGACATTACTCACGGCCTCACCTCAACCCCTCCGATCCTCAAATTATTGCACCAGGCTTGACGTGATAACAAAAGAAAAAAATTTAGCTGTTCATCAGAGAAGGAGAACAAGAATTTAGAAAAGGAAAAAAAAGATTAATAACTAGTAACATCAAATGCGACACCTATTGCATGTAATGTAAAAGTAAAGATGCACGTTGATATTAATTTTATTTTCAGTACAATTCAGCCCACAAATTAAACCAAACTTCAAACTACAAATATTTTCCTACAGCTATATATGACAACCCAATCAATAAATATTAGGAGTGAGTGCTTACCACTCCCAAGGATTTAAGGTCAAGGAAATTGACGACCTCGTGAATGTATTTTATCATACCCCACAAAACAAATGCCGAGATTACCAAGCATACCGCGACTCTTAGACGAAATCCCACTCCAAGCTTCCAAAGAAGGTTCCCAACTGCCCACCACAGAACCAAATTCACGATAATGATATTCCAAATGAATAACGTGAAAAAGACTATATCATTGACAAGATATCTATCTGGGGGAATGATAATGGAGACCACAAGGAGGAAAGCTAGAACTGTGGCAAAGATTGCAATCTGCATGAGCTTGATCAAGATGAGCATCACAAAGCGGTATTCATGTGGAAATCTCGTGAGCAATAAGAGTATGACCATCATTGAAGCGGAAAGGGCCACCATGTCGCATATCAAGAAGGTCGTGAAACTTAAACTATTGCCGATGACTGCAGTTCCCAAGTTCTCTTCTTCATCGTTAGAACAAGTTGATTTATCAACATAGCCACCGGGTGGGTTAACTGCAACCTGGAATGTGATGCTTGCTATAACGGTGGCCACTATAATGACAGCTTTGCTCATTTTTTTGAACCATTCCAGTTCTTCTTGTTTTTCTTTTTCACTACCACCGTTTTTAGTTCTGATCCCATTTCTCGGCGATATGGTGATGGCATGAGTATCATTATTCTCCTGATCATGGGCCCCTGGTGGCGAGTTCTTTCCTGTTCCTCCAGCTTGCAGTATAGCATTTTTTACTTCATTGTCATCCTCCATGCAAGGAGCTTGTTCCAACAAATCCAGAGCCGTGTCTTCACTTTGATTCTTCGCATTTACTTCAATTCCGCCTCTGCTCAAAAGAAATTTTACCATCTGCCATCCTCAAAAAGAATATATCATATTTTCAATTTAAGAGATTTTACATCATAACTAATTTATTTCTTACTATAACAAACTTTTTATAAGTAATAACTAATTAAACGCTACAATATGTTTTTCATTTTTCTTTATATCAACCATACGGACCCTTTAAATATAACAGCATCTTTTCCTTTTGTGGTACCTTTAGCGTTGGTCAAGGCTCATTTTTCAGTTGCATTACATATCCATACTCCTGCCATGCCTTTGTTACTCAAAATCTCTACTAAAATTTAGAGATGCATGTTTGAGGTGGTGATCAATATGGAGAATTATGGTGATTGCAATTTTAGTTGCCCTAAAAGAAATCACAAATCAGTCATTGTAACTAACTTATGTATTTACCATTTAGAATGACCAAATCCGGCTGTGTAAAATGTTAGGTTGCTAAAAGAATGATGATTTGTACATAGTTTATTGTAAAAGCCTTATTTTCAAAAATTATTTTTGGATTAAGAAAGCCATGGTTGGCCTTAGTGTTTGTCCATGCACACCAATACCCTAAGCCCCTTCACATTACTTTCTGCCATATATATTATAATGTTGATCACCCAAATGAATATTTTTTTAAAAAAAATTATATTTAGGAACTGTTTTGTTAGTACAAAAGAAATTAAAAATCTAAGAAATTGAGTGACAATTCATTACAAAAGCAATAATCTTCCACTAAAAATTATATATTTTTGGAGTATTAATTGGTAAGTTGTAAGTAAGAGTTCCTCCACGTGTTCCTCTTTGAAAATTTCATTAAAAAATTTTTATTTCACAAAAAATAAAGGGAAAAAATAGAGAGAATTTTTCCTAGAAAAATTTTACGTCATAACTAACGTTATTTATTTTATTTCTAATTGAATTCATTTGCAAGATGTGAAAAGATGTGATGATATGACATATGATAAGTATAAAACAAGATTATCTAGTGACTGAAAAAGTAATAAAAAACATTTTCTACTCCATACTTATTATTAAAAATAATAATTTTTATTGAGCCAATAAATTTGGAGTAAGTTTAAATTTTCTTCAAAGCGAGTAAATTTGAACTTTATTTTTTCTCTCTGAGCATTTTCTATTAAAGTGAATCTTAATTTGATGTAATTTTATTTAACAAAATGATGAACATATATATATATATATGTATATTATTAATGATACATTCATGTTAAATATTTACACCGAATTGACTAATCATAACCCGTGCATGGCCCTGGAGCTTTGGCTAATTCTTATATTTTATATCTACTTTATACAAAACAATGAACCCTTAGAAAAATTATTGGTATGTTTATAAATAATATTAAGGCGGCATAACATATATCATCTTTGAGATTTTTTCTAGCAAATGTGCCTGGGAAAACTGCTAAGTTGGCAGTTTATCATATCTCCACTGAAAGTTGAAGCTGGAATTAAGAATTCATATCTCATACTTCTTGGTCCAAATTCCTTAGTCCATTTCTTGGCGGAGAGATGAGCAAATTGCCCAGATTGTTTTGACCTTTTTAAATATTTCAATTATCCAAAATCCTTCATAATTATTTTTAGAAAAATTATGAAAAATCTAACGTTCATAGTGCACCATTATCTCCACGTGCTTGAGTATTAAAAGATGGACCATTAATATTTGTCGGAATCAATCATACACTATGGAATATGGACGCGGTGGGCTTCACGTAGTAAAATTAATATTTAAAAGACATTTTCAATTTTTTTTATAAAAAAGAAGAGTGTTAGAAAATTTATTATAAAAATGACGGATGTAGAAAAATATCTATAAAACAAGGGGGATTCTTATTCTATAAAGATCTAGCCTTTTATTCCTTTAGGATGATTATTAAATATATTCTAAAGAATCACACCAGCTTTTTCATGCTTCTAATCTAAACTTAATGGACCACAAACAAAACACATAGTCATTCTTTTATAATTTTTTAACAAAACATACACTACAAAAAAATTACTTCTCTCATCAGTTTAATAAACTCAAAATATATTTTAAAATTGTGAAGAAAAGTATTCTGGTGAGAAATGGGATGACAAAAAATTTCTCTACGGTTTTAGGAGTAATAAAAATTTAAGAAAATTAAGATATGCTTATCAATTTTAGATTCTTTCTCCACAATTATTAAAAATATGAAGAAAATGTGACAACGTGTGGCAAATAGTAAAATTTTTATCCACAGTTTTTTTATAAAGGTGGAGAAAAGTAAATTTTTTTGTAGTGACAGTACAATCATGAGATCTCAACCTTAACATAAGATATGTGTTTGCTCTATAAAAAATAAATAAATTGACACAAGATGCTTTGAAAGGAGGAAAGAGGGGATTTAACAAAAGATATTATGTTTTTTCTAGACATGGGCACGGGGTTCAAATTTTCAACCCATTCATTTTGAATGTTATAATAACTTGAATGTGGCCAACCCTTCCTCATTAAATAATAATAAATCTGTTAGACACATTATTAAATACACTCAATATTAAGAATTTAGTCTACTAAATCTAATGTTCATTTATTTTTTAGAGATAGCTATCAATTAGGAAACCCTAACTTGGGGATAAATTTTTTCTTATATAAATATAACCTACTAGAATAAGTTGGCCGCTTCTATTTTCTGAACGAAATTAGAGTCTCCTCCAATTTGCTTTGAATTTTTAAGAATTATGCTCTGGAATGTAATTTTTTTTCGTCTGCGAGGGGATTTAGTCTGAAAAAACATCCTTGACTTATATCCGCCTCTATTTTATATTTTTTAGTCATCCTTCAAAATCAAACACCGCTAGTAGCTGATGTGATGTGAATTTATTATGGGTATTCCCAATCGGAGACCATGGTTCAAAAAAAAAAAGGTCAAGGTGATAAAGAAAATCCATAGAATTAATGTAGCCAGTTTAAAGATTTAAAACAGCATATAGCATTAATAAATCAAGATTATAGAAATTAAATGGACCTCTAAATTTTTTCCGGCGGCCGCGAGATGCAATGCGGTGGAACCGTGGACGTCCTTGTGGTTGAGCAGCACAGCATCGAAGCCGGGATGCTCTGCCAGAAACTTTACAACACTGATTTGGTGAGCCCTCACGCTTAGATGAAGAACAGTCTCCCCCTTCGTTGTCACCAGCTCTTCCAGAAAGTTGGGATCTGCCGCTACCAACTTATCCAAAACATCAATCCTTCCTTTCATGGCAGCAACATGGATGGCCATCCTTCCGTCCTTGTCTTGCAGTTGGCAGAGATCACTCCCCACCATTCTCAACAGCTCTTCCACCACTTGGCCATGGCCGTTTGCCGCAGCCAAGTGCAGTGGGTAGGAACCTCGCTTGTTCCTTTGACGAGCTAGATCAGGGACATGGCTCAGGACCTCCTTGACAAATTCATGGTGGCCGCGCATGGCTGCCGTGTGAAGAGGGGAGTCTGCAGCCATGGAGGTCGAGGCCAGCACCTGATGGAGGAGGTTGGGATCATGTTGGAGTAACATTTGCAACAACCTCACATCTCCTTGCTCGCCGGCCTTCTCAAGCTCCCTAGGATCCATAGTTAATTTACCGGTAATCCTTCTCGAGCTAGCTAGCGCTACCAAAAGTGAATGCATATATATATATATATATATATATATATGCTAGGGCCAATTGGGTGGAGCTGAGCAGAAAATTTTCTACCCCAAAGTTTGATCTGGGCTGTCCACTTATAAGGATGGCCAAAATCTATCCTTTTTCAAAAAAAAAATCACCTAAATTCATCCTCTCCAAATGGCCAAATCCAGCAGCAGGGTGGACTGGCAGACCGTTGCCGGATGTAGCCTAGATGTGGCCGTTGTCGGCCAGGTCCAGCCAGCGGTGGCTGGACTTGAGCGACGGCGGCCAAATAGCACTTTTAAAAAAAAGTTTATACCACAATCGGATATGGCCACCACCAACCAAATCTGGCCATAGTGGGATGGACCTGGCCTAAGTCTAGCCAATAGCGGCCAGACTTGGCCTGTGGCAACTAAATCTAACCATGCCTGAAAAACAAAAATTTGGCCAACAGCTAGGTTCCGGCCACGGCCGGCCAGCTAGGCCTAGCCACCACCAACGTCGACAGTAGCCAAGCCCATTGCCAGAACCTGGCTGCAAGCGAAAGGGTGTTTAATTTTTTTATTCAAAACGGGGCCGTCCTTATGATTAGACGGCCCATATTAGACTTGGGGGCAAAAAATTTTCCTTGTCTCTTACTTATAAAAACTTTACTATATATATGTCCGGTCAAACACATGAGCAATGCTTCACCTATGTCTTAATGTTATTCTTTTTACGTTACCAAAAATGAAGAACTTAAATATGCATTTATATATGTAAGTAATAGAACTTTCTAATCGGGAAAGAAATATATTTAAAGACTTCTCTAATTATAATAAAAGGTATTTTATACCACCACAAGAAATATATACATACTTTACAGAATAATAAAGTACACTCCTTTTGTAGTGGATGCCTTACTAGTAGGGGTAAGTATCGATGTTTCGTACGCACAATCAGCTGTCTTTCAACTTTGATGGCTGCGGGATGTGGGAGATGGGAGAAAAGGGTGAGTTCGTGAATCGTTTGTGTGAATCCTCCTTATCTTCTTACGGCCAGGTTTATCATTCCTTCTCCGTGAACATTACCCTATGGACAAGAACTTGTTCGTTTTTAACATTATTATTCTTAAAATACGTTTGTTCTTCTGTTCATTTTAAAATACAGAGGATGTAAAGTGACATGTGAATATGGATCAATTAGGCCTTGGTAAAAATTATGACAAGGGGGCTTTGACATGTGTTTTTGTCGTCACCGCCGTCGAGGGCTAGCCACATTTTGGGTCAAACAGAATTAAGCGACCGAACCATCGGTTATTATAAAAGTTCGGCTCGGCGGGGTTGAAGATGTTGGTAAATTTTTCAGTATGAAAAATTTTGGTTAGGATTCGAACTGAACCAACCGAAAAACCAAAGCTTTGTCATACCAGACTAGCAAATATTTTCATCTTACGAAGAGGAGTCCAGCATCAGTTGCATCCCATCTCTCCTTTTGTTCAGAAGGCTAGGTTCTTGAACGTACCACTTGGGAGCTTGAAGTTTGCAAGTTTCAAATGGTGACCCATATATTTATGCACAAATCTCTTTAAGAGTTTAGTCACCAGCACCAAAGCTTTATTCGTATTCACTGAAAAGAAAAGCATCGTCTTCTTTAGGACTTTCTCTCACGACATTTCGCTCTGATCCAATACCAGAATCATGCACGCGTACATCGTCCATAATCAATCATAACCAAAGTTATAATATTTACTAACTTCCTGTATTAAAATAATAAGATTGACTAATAAATAATAAATAGACTTTAAAATTATATTATTGATGAGGTAAATTTTATAGTATAAGAAATTTTGTTTAGTAATCGAACCGAACCGAAACAAACTGAAAAACCAAAGCTTTGTCATACCAGATCAAATATTTTCATCTTACGAAGTGGAGTCCAGCAGCAGCTGCATTCCATCTCTCCTTTTGTTCAGAAGGCTAGGTTCTTGAACGTAGTGAAACCAGCTGGAAAACATGAGCGCTCAAAGCGGCCTTAGAGCGCTTGTTTGTGAAGCTTCAAATGGTGACCCATATATTTATGCACAAATCTCTTTAAGAGTTTAGTCACCACCGCCAAAGCTTTATTCGTTTTCACCGAAAGGAAATGCATCGTCTGCTTTAATACTTTCTCTCACGACATTTCGCTCTGATCCAACAACAGAATCATGCACGCGTACATCGTCCATAATCAGCCATAACTTAAGGAATAATATTTACTAACTTCTTATATTAAAATAATATGATTGACTAATAAATGATAAACAGCCTCTAAAATCATATTATTTATGAGGTAAAAAGCCAAAAGTAAATTTTATTTTTATTTTAACTTTTGGACCATTAAAATGTAAAAAATAAAAACAAGATAAAATATATAAATTTTTGGTGTTTGAAATTTTAATGACAGGATTGCTCATATCTTTAAACCATTCCCGTTCTTCTTGCTTTTTCTTGTTCACTACTACCGTTATTAGTTCTGATCCCAGTTGTTGGCGGCATGGGGATGGCATAAGTATCATTATTCTTCTTATCATGGGCGCCTGGTGGCGAGTACTCTTCTGTTTCTCCAGCTTGCAGTATAGCACTTCTTGGTTCATTGTCATCCTCCTCGCGAGGAGCTTGTTCTAACAAATCCAGAGCCGTGTCTTCACTTTGATTCTTCGCATCTACTTCAATTCCGTCTCAGAAATTTTACCATCTGCCATCCTCAAAAGAATATATCATATTTTAAATTTATGAGATTTTACGTCATAACTAATTTATTTCTTACCATAACAAACTTTTTGTAAATAATAACTAATTAAACGTTACAATATGTTTTTCATTTTTCTTAATATCAACCATACACACCCTTTATATATAACAGCATCTTTTCCTTTTGTGGTACCTTTAGCGTTGGTCAAGGCTCATTTTTCAGTTGCATTACATATCGTACTCCGGCCATGCCTTTGTTACTCAAAATCTCTAGTAAAATTTAGAGAAGCATGTTAGAGGTGGTGATCAATATGGAGAATTATGGTGATTGCAATTTTAGTTGCCCTAAAAGAAATCACAAATCAGTGATTGTAACTAACTTATGTATTTACCATTTATAATGACCAATCAGGTTGCATAAAATGTTAGGTTGCTTTTGTCGATCGTGAAAAAGATTGATGATTTGTACATAGTTTATTGTAAAAGCCTTATTTTCTAAATTTGTTTTTGGATTAAGAAAGCGATTGTTGGCCTTAGTCACCCCATCATCCATTAGTATTTCTTAGGTTCAACGAGCCCCTTCATTAAATTTTCACACCCCATCATCCATTGGTATTTCCTAGGTTCAACGAGCCTCTTAATTAAATTCTCACACCTCATCATCTATTCATGAATAAGTATTTTCTAGGTGACCTTAAGTTGAATCATGACCAGTCGACTTGATAATTAACCATATCGGTTCACTAACCATATCGGTTCATCTATATTTATTTCATAATATTTAGGTTCGAGTCTTGTAATAAAAATCATGGTTTTTACATACATCGTCCATAATCAGCCGTAACTGAAGGTATAATATTTACTAACTTCTTATATAAAAAAATATGATTGATTAATAAATGATAAATAGGCTCTAAAATCATATTATTGTTCGGTTGTAGGTTCTAGAGCTGGCCAAGATCACGGCATTGTGCTTCTTGTCCCGAGCAATGAGGAACTCGGCAAACTGTTGGCCGGGGTGATGATTACAATCAAAGAAGGTCACGAAGGCCGCCAACCAGGAGTCTGCAGCGTCCAAATCGCCCGATAAACCCCTTGCAAAGGCCGATTGATGATATCTTGTGAATAAGGTGTCTGAATTGGATTGCTTAAAAGGATTGGATGAAGGTGGTTTGCCTAGCAATCAGCACGGCATGTAAGGTGGCACAAAAAAGACATCTTACGTGATATATATAAATCGCATGAACGGTCTTCGCTTTGTTGTTGTCAACAAATGTCGGCCATATTTCTATGTAATGGTTTCCTAGTTCTTACTAAAAATATTATGCTTATTGTCTTTGTTATATATCGGTATTCTAAATTTAATTTATCTTTTGTTTATACGAAATATCAGAGTTTGTAACAAGTTGAATCAAGTGAACATAAGCCCAAAAATTATGGTGCAAGACTTCTTCATTTGACTCCAACTCTGTTGACTTTTTATTAATTTAACTATAAGGAAAATCGAGCTACCACCAAACATCCATTGCAGCAAGAACTTCGTTTTATAGGAAAAAAATGGAGGGCCTGCTTAAAAAATGACATTATAGCGACTATCGCTCTGTCTGTTTGTTGGGCTTTTGTGGGAACTTTTGCTACAACGATCAGACCTGGCCCATCTTACTTTTCCACAGGGCCCAAAGCTATTTTCTAGTTCATTTAGCACCTAAAAGTTCATTTAGTAAATGACACATTCACTTGTTGGGCTTTACATGACAACTTCAATCGGCCCAAGAAGGCCTATAAATGTTATTAGCCTATAAATTCCTCCCGTTTTACTAAGCCAATGGATTTTGAAAGGGTTGGAAAATGTTAATCTATATTCAGGAACTGATACCTGATTTCGAGAGAATTGACATTCCATCCGAATTCATGGGTCTTCACTTGTGAGTGATTGGGCACCTTGAATTGGCTAATTTATAGTTCATCTATATGTTAGATGCAAGGTAATGTTAATTGCTCTTGATACCCAAAAACACCCGAAGATGTACATATTAGAATAAATTAATACGATTAGAATTCAATTAATTTTCCCAGCAATGACATAATTAGTGATTATTAGGCATGATGGTCTGCAGTAATTATGTATATTGTTTTTGTTAGCCTTCAGCTTGTTAACCAAGTATTGCCAAGTTATCAATGAGGAGACGTCTCAAGATATTCAAACTTTGATCATAATATAATGGCATTTAAAACTACTAAACCAAAGTTAATATACTTAAGATTCGTCATACCTTAACGACTGATACCTGAATAAAAATTAATATGATTTTTTTAAAAAAATAATGTCGTCAATTAATTATCCTAAATGTTAAATTTTAAACAATTGATGTTGGCTGCTTCTTCTCAGCTTCCAAACAACCAATGGTCACACTCCAAGTGTATATAAATTAGCGGAATTGTTATTCCTTGAACGCCATATATATCATTCCCTTTCAAGAGGCCGGTCATGTCTACGACTTCCGTCTTCTGCCGGCATTCTCAAGGCCTTCGTCTTTCTATTCTTTCAATGTCTTCTAGAGTCTCTTCTCAAATTTTCTTTTGGTCTCGGGATCATGCTCAAATTAATGGTCCTTGCATAGGTTTCTAAGTAGTCTGATTCCGATTGTTGTATACTAATTTGCTTCTTTCACCTGTGCATCTTCCTGGAACTCCCATCTTTGCCCGACCCTCAATATGTTAGAACTTGACGTTGAAGGAAAAATTGTCTACTCTCAATGTTCCAGGAACATGCGCAGCATCTTGAAAAAAGCATCTCTCCCGTAAAAAGACGATGCCATGCAACGTACATCAGTACCATCGAAGTAATTAGTAATTAGTATATGCCTAAACGTATCATGTTCGAAGTTGGATTGTATTTTATACTCAATCAACGTTCCAGACACATGCTCTCCATAGACGACATTGCATGTCCTGGTCTATCGTGGAAAAAACAAAAGCCTTTCGTGGAGAGTGGGAAATTGGACCAGCCGCCACAAATTCAATGGTCCACAATGCCCGTTCACTTGTCATTGCATGTGTACTTGTATGGTTATATATATAAACCTACAACCCTCAATTTTTTTGAGACAGGTATAGATAGTGATAAAAAAGACTAGTAGTGTTAAGAGTGCGACGAAGATCGACTTAGCCATGGCGGAGATTTACAAGGACGTTGTCATCGTCGGCGGAGGGATCGCCGGCCTTGCGACTGCCCTGGCTTTGAAGAGGATCGGCGTCGAAATGATGGTGCTGGAAAAAGCCGACGAGCTCCGGTCCACCGGCACCGCCATCAGCCTTTCCCCCAATGCATGGAGAGCTCTTGCAGCCATTGGAGTGGACCATAAGCTCTTGCCTTTATTTGACCCAATGCTCAAGTACATATCATTTGGTCTTTCTTCTAACCTTAAACAATCTTTAACAATTTCTAGTATTTGTTGAAAGTGTGTGTAGTTTATAGGTTATTAACCAGTAAGGTGAAGAATTTTGTTATCAACATTAAGTTTCTTTGCATTCAGGGGGCAGGTCACTGATGTTGCAACTGGGACAACCGTCCCCCTTTCCTTTGCGCCGACACTAGAGAGGTACTTTATCTACGCAATCTCATGCATGTACTATATCCTTGAAATTAGATGAAGGTTATAAAAGAGTTTTATGTGATGTGGAAGATATAATTGTTGTTTCTTTTAATTTTTATGAAGAGGTGGGAAAGGAGTGAGGCTTGTGCTGAGGAAGACCCTCTTAGAAGCCATGGCCGAGGAGCTTCCAAGTGAGGCCATCCGCTTCTCTTCGAAGGTGGCATCCATCAAATCTCATACAGTCAATGGCGCCCTTCTTCCGGTTGTACACTTGCAGGATGGTGCAACCATCAAAGCAAAGGTTGGTAATTAAATAACTAAAACATTTGATTGATCAACCATGCCATTGTTTAGGTATATCTGATCGATTATGATAAGTATCTCTTATTTTTGTCTTAACAGGTTTTGATCGGATGCGATGGGGTTCACTCAGTGGTGGCACAGTGGCTGGGTCTGGGTGAACCTGTTCGATCAGGCCGATCAGCAGTTCGGGGTATGTCAGTGTACCCTCAAGGCCATGGCTACAAGCAGCATGAGGTTCAACAATTTGTGGGTGGTGATGGTGTAAGAGCAGGGTTTTCTGCTATTAATGACACACAGCTGTATTGGTTCGCCACTTTCACATCTATTCAAGGTGAGTCTCAAATATTTATACAGACAAACTATCCGATGTTTATCCTGAGTACGTGCAAATTAAGAACAATTTCATTCTCTAGTAGATGAAGATGCGGCAAAATCAGATCCCCAGGTGATCCAGAGAATGATATTGGAGAAGATTGCCAAGGGCTTCCCTGACAAATTTTTGGACGTGGTGCAACATTCAGACCTCACCTCGCTTACAAAAGCGCCACTGTTGTTACGGCGACCGTGGGAGCTCATACTCCGGCAGCTTCATAAGTGCAACACTACAGTGGCCGGGGATGCCATGCACCCCATGACCCCAGACATGGGCCAAGGAGGTTGCACTGCATTAGAAGATGCCGTAGTCCTCGCAAGGAACATTGCCGAAGAGGTATACTCTGATGGTACTGGAAGTCCCAATTGGGGCCGAGCTAACGAAGCATTGTCGAAGTACGTCTCGGAGAGACGGTGGCGCGTCGCCGGAATGATCACCGCCTCCTACTTATCCGGCTGGGCTCAGCAAGGTAGACCCGGCTGGTGGGCAAGAATGCTGAGAGACAGCATTTTCTACAAGTTCTTGTTTGGGAAGCTAGTGAGGGCTGTGCACTATGACTGTGGGACTTTACCCGCAGTTAAATCATCGTCCAATAAATTGGTTGAGTAGCTACTAACTATTGTCATTTCCTTGTTGTGTGTAAGTGGTATGCTTGATTCATTTGCATATTTCTTTGTCTATTTCATTTGTAATGTATGGATGTAGTAAGACTTTAAAAAATGAAAATTTTCCTCATTGACATTTCCAAGCCACAAGAAGCGAAGTTGAACATTGAGAATACTGGTTTCGGACATGTTTTATGATACTATTGCAAATTACAATCATCATAAAATGTAAGATATTCCGACCTTCTCCTTCAAGCAACAGAGCATCTGATTCACCAGCCAGATTATCAAAACAGAACAGTTTCTCCAAAAAGTAAAGACGTACCCTGTCCAGTTCACACAAACAACCAAGTTTGCTTTGCTTACCATTTACTTCATTTTTCCCACCATGGGCATTCTATGAAACAGAGCAAGCATGAGGATTCTCATCACTGAACATGGTGGTCAGACGCTCATCATGTCCCGGGACGTTGCAGGTAACTCTCCGAACAGGTGCCGGTTGGCAATGCTGGATGGAATGATCTCTAGCTGCACCCATGGCTATCATGAGGCTGGTGGACGGTGCGAGAGCAGGGGAGTTGTTGTAGTTGCTGCCGCTGCTTCTATCATCATAAGAAAGACTAGAAGGTATCTCGTTCTGATCCATATCATGCAGGGAAGCTTCTCTAGTTTGGTTGAACTCTTGGTCTGGAGCATGATGAGATGGGTGGAGAAGCGCGTGGGTCTGATGAGGAGCCTTTGGAAGAACCCATGCAACCACGGTTGGGAGTGGTGGATGTGACGCTAGTACAAGATCGTTAACACCATGGACTCCCCATCTAGCCGGATCATCTCCCGGTTTTGTTCTGTCCTTCATTGAAGCATTTGCTTCCATTTGTCTAGCTGGTAGAAACAGATTTACAAAATGTATAGTCTTATAAGCATGATCTTCATCCTCTAAGCCGAGAATTTACCAATTTGTGAGCATAATCATGGTGAAACTTTGAGAAGAACATGAAGATGTTTGAAGAAAGATTAATAGTGATTCAATAGAGAGCACCAGAGCAAGAGCTTTGTTATACCTGATCCAAATATTTTCATCTTACGAAGAGGAGTCCAGCAGCAGTTGCATCCCATCTCTCCTTTTGTTCAGAAGGCTAGGTTCTTGAACGTACCACTGGGAGCTTGAAGCATTGCAAGTTTCAAATGGGGAGCCATATATTTGCACAAATCTCTCTAAGATTTTAGTCACCACCACCAAAGCTTTATTCCTTGCCACAGAAAAGAAAAGTATTGACTGCTTTAATACTTTCTCTCACCAAATTTCGCTCGGACCCAACAACGGAATCATGCACGCGTATATAGTCCATAATCAATCAAAGAAAGTGTCCAATTCATTGATTGCCCTACTTAACAAAAAAATAGCAGAAAACCTTGTTTAAATTATTTTATAACAAGGACGACTTGATTTTCCGAGTGTTTTACTAATGTCTCTAGGCAGAGACATTGAGAGCATTATTGTGTCACATGACAAGCTGTTTACAAGAAAGACAGCACTTGAAGCTTACAAATTAACCAAACTTGCTTTAACTTCTTCACTCAAACCAAAAAGAGTAATAAAAGCCAATGTTGCTTAACATAAGGATTTTTGGGCTCAATCAAAAGCATAAACTGGAAGACTCACCCATTGAACAATTTATTTAAGTACACATGGAAATGCAAAGACCCAACACCGGAACACAATCAGACACAAGCAATCGTACAAAGATACTTACACACATCTTTTTCTTGTACAGCCAAGACACACAACAATGTTCAAATCACGGAAGCAATCAAATAGGGAGGGCACTGGAGACGCAAGGACAAACCACGGTGGCGGGATGGGCCATGATTTGCCGGCCCTTCATGTGTCGGAAGCAGTAGACCACGGCCCCCACCGGCCACTCCACAACGGCAGCGGCAGCGAATGCGAGGAAACCAAGGGTTGGGCCGACTACCTTGCACCGGCATGGGTTGCTGACCATGCCACACTTGGATGAACACTTGAACTCCCAATTGTTGGAAAATAAACGCTTTAACAAAAATAATTTAGATAATATTTCCCATCAAAATGAAATGAAAACAAATATAAGATAAACATGAAGACACTAAGATAAAAATAGATGGAAATTTTTCTCCAAATTAAGAGGAAAGAAACTAACCTACTCGATCAACTTCGATTAAGAAAATCTCTTACAATCAAGTATCGAATAAAAATTTAACAAAACTCTCCTAATTACAAATCAGACTAATGACAAGATTTGAAATATGATAATTTTTGAAAAATATAATATATAAGAAATTGAGAAATTAACAAACATCTCAAAAGAAAATAGGATCAACCTCACACCCTAGATTATGACTCCAACTTCAACTTAAAATAATAAATAACTTCTCTAAACTCTTCATTTATGAGTCAAATGTGCTCAAAAACTCTCAAGAAGATGTTCTATTTAACATCAACAGAATTCTCCTTTATATAGAAGAATATAAGTAAAATTCTAGATACCACCTTATTAAACTTCTATAAAAAAGGCCGAAATTACATATAGGTATACGAAATACCAATCATTAGTGTGATAAACGAAAAGCCAAAAATTGACAATTGAATTTTTAAATGCGAATCGGTGAAGGAAACTCAACAAATCCTTCCCTTCATGAATCCATGAGCTAACTAGACATAAGTGGTAGCAAAATTCTCCATACCAGCTCCACTTCAACAAAATAAATATTTGTCCTTTGTCACAATCTTGGTTAACATATCTGAGATGTTCTTATCAGTGTGAATGTTGTCCAACTCTAACAACTTTCTCTCCAACACATCTCTTATCCAATGATATCGAACATCTATGTGTTTACTCTTTAAATGAAAACTAGAATTCTTATTTAAATGTATAGCACTTTGACTATCATAAAGTACCTCATACTTATCTTGACTTATCGTAATTTTATTCAAATATCTTTTCAACCATAGAACCTCTTTATAAGCTTTTGTAACTGCAATAAATTCAGCTTTAGTTATGGATAGAACAACATACTTTTACAATTTACACTACCAAGAAACAGCACCACCCGCAAAAGTAACAACAACCCCACAAGTAGACCTCCTAGAATCAAGATCACTAGCCATATCTACATCAGTATAACATGATAATATAAGTTTACCTCCCTTAAAGTATAAATCTAGCTTGGAAGTACCTCTCAAATATCTCAATATCCACTTAATTACTTGCCAATCTTCTCTACCAGGATTAGACAAATGTTTACTTACTGCCCTGACAGCATATATTATGTCTAGTCTAGTACAAACCATAGCATATATAAAGCTCCCTACAACAGGTGCATAAGGGATATTCTTGATTTCATATACTTTTGTTTCACTTAGCTCACCCTTCTTCAATTTAAATTAAGCTCCTAGTGGAAATGTTACCAGCATGGCTTCCTTCATGTTGAACCGCTCAAGAATCTTCTTAATATATTTCTCTTGGGATAATCAAATCTTCTTAGCTTTTCTATCCTGCCGGATGGACATGTCAAAAATTTACCTTGCTAGATCCAAATCCTTCATAGCAAAGGATTTGCTTAAATTTTCCTTTAAATCTGTAATTCTTGACATATCTTGTTTAAGAATCAACATATCATCAAGATAAAAAGCAAAATAATAAAATCATTTTTCCCAAATTTTTTGATAAATACACAATGGTCTGAACTAGTTCTGTTGTAGCCTTTACTATCCATAAAAGAATCAAACTTCATGTACCACTGCCTAGAAGCTTCCTTGAGGCCATACAAGCTCTTCTTCAACCCACACACTATCTGTTTCTTTTCCTTATCTACAAAACTCTCAGGTTGTTCCATATATATTGTTTTATCAAAATTACCATGGAGAAATGCAGTCTTCACATCTAACTGTTCAACCTCCAAATCCATACTTGTAGCTAAACCTAACACACAACGGACTGAAGACATTTACAACAGGTGAGAAAATTTTGTCGAAGTCAATATCTTTCATCTGCCCGAAACCTTTCACCACAAGTTTTGCTTTATACATAGGTTGTGAGTTACATTCTTCATGCTTAAGCCAATAAACCCACTTGTTCTTCAAGACATTTCTCCCCTTAAGAAGATTTACAAGCTCATACGTTTTGTTCTCATGCAATGATTTTAGTTCCTCTCACATGGCACTTATCCATTTATCTTTCTCTTTGTGACTAAGAGCTTCACTGAAGTCTTCAAGCTCACCACTTTCTGTGAGAGTCACATAAGTAGACTTTAGATACTTCGTAGATGGTTTAACAATTCTACCAGATTTTGTTCTAATAACATCAGCCTCCCCTTGATCAACAACCCGATCACCATCATGTACTTGTTCATCAACAACATCAGGAACTGTATCATTAGTAATATTATTATCCTCACCTTCATCGTCATAAGGCAAAGAAATAGGAGTGTTATCTCTGACTTCTTCATCAATCTGTTCAGCAACATCTTGAATAATATCCTCTACAACTATTAGAGGAGCAGATAAAGTTTTAACCTTCACAACATAATCCTGGGTATCACTTTAGGTAGTTGTTTCATTCCCAAAATCCTCTAGAAACTGATTCTCTCGAAACACCACATCCCGGCTTCAAACAATCGTCTTCTCCTTAGGATCCTAAAGTCTAAAACCAAACTCTTCATCCCCATAACCCAGAGGTGTCGCCATTCAAATATCCTAGCATCAAACTTTTGACCTTAATTCCTTTGGCATATGTGCAAAAAAACTTACAACCAAACACCCTAAATGCCAGGTGTATTTTACCTTCCTACCAATCCAGGTTGTTTCTAGACCATCTCCATCTAAAGCAAGTGTAGAAGACCTGTTAATTACATAACAAGCAGTACAAACAACTTCAGCCCAAAAACCTGTAGGTACATTTTGTTATAGAATGTATACACCTAACCCTTTTGAATTGTCCTGTTCATTCTCTCAACTACTTCATTCAATTGTGGGATATGGGGAACAGTCTTCTCATGCCAAATGCCATGTTTGTCATGATCAAACTTAAAACTCATTAGAACAATACTCACCTCTATTATCACTTCTCAAAGCATTTCAAAGTCTTCCTTGTTTCTCTCTCTACAAGGAACATGAAATGATTTGAATGTATTAAACACATCACTTTATTCTTCAAATAGTAACACAATACCTTCCTTGAAGCATCACCAATAAAAGTGACAAAATAAGAGCTCCACCAAGAAACTTTATCTCCATTGGACCACAGACATCATCAGAATATACAAGTTCAAGTATTTGTGTCTTCCTTTTGCTAGTGGATACAAAAGAAGCCCTACATTATTTTTCAACCAAACAATGATCACAAGAGCTTAGTGTTGTCCCATCAAGTTGTGGAAGATATTTTTCCTTCTTTAAAAATTTTAGCCCCTTCTCACTCATGTTTCCCAACCTTCAATGTCACAAATCAGCTGTGAGAGTAGTAGAGGTAACATTAACCTACCCGTGAACGAGACTAGATATAGTCCTATAAAGACCACTACACTTCTTCCCTTTAGTAACCACTAGAAATCCTTTCACCAATTTCCATAATCTACATTGTGAAACAAAGCCCTCATCATCTAGCGCACCTTTGGCCATCAAATTCAATCTTAAATCAAGAATATGATACACACTTTTAAAACAAGTTTGCAACCAGAATTTTTCACAATATGCACATCACCATGACCAATAATTTTAGAAGTCCCATTGTTGCCCATCTTCACCATAGCTAGATCAGCTATCTCATAGATGTTGAAGAAATCTCTACATGGGGTAGCATGAAACGATGCGCCAGAATCAATCACCCAACTAATATTATCATCAGTTGTCAAAGAATCATTTTCATCATCAAGTATGATTAGTATATCTTCTGTTGCAACATTGGTAGTCTTATCATGTTCACTCTTATTTTAAACCCACGATTCGAGTTAGGGTTTTATATTCAGAACCGGTCGGGTCGACCGTTATTTTCGAGTTGAGTCAGTTTCAGGACACGTGTACTGAGCCGACGCCGGTCGCGTGTATGAGCTATGAGGGTCATGCGTACCCAAGTATATGATGATAACGTCATGAACACAGCAGAACAGAATGAGTTATCAGAATATATGAGAGTATGCCAGTGATTTTTTTTATTTTTATATATAGTGGATCGTAGAATTAGTTTTAGGCCGTTTACCGCGTTAGGACGCGTTACGGGCATTTTGGGTGGGTTGATAGTTCTAGAGCATATCATTATGATTTTTTGGTGTTGTTTGATTTTATGGGATTTTTCCCAAATTTTTTTGGAATTTTTTTACGACTTAAATATTATTTTTGACTCGAGTCGGAGACGAGTCAAGTAATATTTACGACCTTGCCACCACACACCCCGCGCCTTTCTTTTCTTCCCCAAACCAAACCCCGACGCCGCCACTGCGCGTCGCCGCCAGCCGCTGCCGCTGCCGCCCGGTCGCCGATCGACCCTGCCTAGCCCCGCCACGGCGTCGCCGTGCCACCCCGACCAGCCCCGGCCGCTGCCAGGCCGCCGCGACGCCGGAATCGCCTCGCCTAGCGTCGCGGCACATTTCGGTCGTGTCACCGATTCCGCCGCCGGCGACCGTCGCCGCCTCGATCGAGTAGTCGCCTCGACGTCTTCGACCCCTAGCGGCCTTCCCCGACCGGAGCGGAGGCCATCGCCGCCCTGGCCGGCCGGATCTAGCGACCCATCGCCGCCGGCCCTGTTTTAGCCGTTTTCCGGCGAGCCGCCACCTCCGTTGGCCGCGTCGACCTCGTAGATGAGTCGGGCTCGCCGAGCCGGTTCCGAGGGTACCCAACACGACCCCTTTCCGACCAGTAGACGCCGCCGGCGATTGTCGCCGGAAAACCACCGGAAGCCGCCGGAAAACCGCCAGCAGCTGCCGGAAAATCCGGAATTTCCGGAATTCACTGGAATTCACCGGATCTTCCGCGGGGCTCACCCAGTCGAGCCCGATCGAGCTTCGGACGCCGATGAGCGCCGAATTTGAGCTTCGAGACGTGCGACGGAACCCTAGCCGTCGCCGATTGCCGACGACATGAGGTATAATTACCTCCGAATTTATAAGTTAAAGTCTGATGATTGTTAGCACAGCATGCTAGGGTTGATTTATTGATGTGATTGATAGTGATAAGTTACATGATGTGATTAATGACTAATTAGGGATGAAATGATAAGTTACATGATGAGATTAAGTGTGAATGAAGGTTCAGCGATCTAATGAGGTAGGAGTCTCAGCATGATAAGTGATCAGGACGTAACTTTGAAAAACACAATAAAATTGGTATGACTAGGATGAGTTAGAATTATTTAAATTTATGATTATTTAACTGTTGCTGGATGTTGATGATTGAATTGTGATTGATGTTCATTGTGTTTGATGCATCATTTAGTTAGCGGGCGTTAGTATTTAGTTTTGATGTGTAGGTACGAAGTAGGAGCTCGCCGCCTAGGCGCGATGACACGTTGGAGCTTCTACCAGGTCCGTTTAGGACTCGACTCTGATTTACTCTTTCTATTGTATGTTTAATTTATTGCCTGCAGGACGGGTTAAGTGGCGTTTTATCGGATCCCACTTAACTCGGGCCATTTAACCGAACATTTTCCGGATTAATAACCCCTCGAGGATGAGATCCCTCGAGGTTGATTTCGAAAACAAGATCCACCAAAAGTTGCCTTCGGGCCTATTATATAACTCCCTACCCAAGCCTATATATATATAGTTTTCGCATTTCTGTGAGACGAGAGATGGAGAAATCGACTGCACGTACCATGCAGAGGATGCCGTGACAGTCAAAGCGGGCTCTGGATTAGTGCCAGCGGACTGTTCCATTCCCGAGGGATCCTGACAACTCCGCGTTTGAGTTCCTCACACCCGGAGAACGTGGAGGTTTACGGGTACTGTTTAGTACAGCGCATGTCCGGACTTGTGGTTCAAAGGGTACTAAAGGCGACTGCCTGAGAGTACTCGGCCTTCGTGCTCAAGGCCAGGAGAAATATGGAGGTAAGGAGAGGGCTTAGGATAAAGTTTCACGAGAAGTACTGAAAAGAAGTGCCGAGAGCGGCACAGTACCAGCAGCAGATCAGTAAGTTCGGGATGCTACCGGGTCTGCAGCCCAGTGGCTCCTCAGTAGTGCCCTTCAGAGTGTTCACGTGGAGTATATGATGTTTTCTTTCATATGAGAGTTTGCTCTCATAGCCAGTTTGTTATAGTTATTTTATTTTCCGGACCAGTAACACTTGTTACTGACGTGTTTTTATACTATATGTAGGTAATAATCACGAGTATGGAGGAGCCAGCTTGGACGGAGGAGCAATGAGGTCTTGTGCACACACACATGTTAGATTTCTGAATGTTTAATGTTGTGTTATTATGTTATTATATTGTGAATGATATGTTCAAATGCATGAGACATGATAGAATGTGAACATGATCAGAGATGCGCAGCGGAAGCGTGGTGGGTTGAAACCCCAGCTTCAGAATGAATTCATAAGATGTTAGATTTTGTGTGAATGAAACCATGGATGCATGTCGTATATATTTATATATATATTATTTTGACAGGGTGGGCCCATAATTGCACTTTTAGGGGAAACCCTGTCTGTTTTATTTCAGAATTTTTATCGTAATTGTAATGGTGTGAAAATTAGTTGCATATCATCCATGTAGTATCCTGTTAGGGTTTTATGCATTCATACATACATATAGCAAGTTAGATCTTCATCTTAAGACGCCGAGATTGGATCCACACGAGTTAGGTTCGGGTTAGCCGACCTAACCGGGGCCTGTAACATGCCGGTTCGGTTCACGAGTGTGAACCGGATTTGGGGTGTTACACTTATTGTCAAGCACCTCACTATTTTTTTGAACTTTCTTGTATTTGTAACAGTTCTGCTTGTTATGGCCGGCTTTATCATAATAAAAACATTTGAAGGTCTTGTTTTTAGATTTAGACCTTCCTCTACTCTTATCTCTTCCACTTGGATTCCTACTCTTTGATCTTCTCCGAGAACTAAATTCAGAAACCAAAGATTGAGATGAATTAGAAAAGGTTACCTGTTATGTTTTTCTTCTCACTTCTTCACTTAAAAGACAACTTGAAACCATATCAAAAGCCAACTGCTTGTCAGAATTATTTAAAAAATAACTAAAGGTTCCCAAGACTCCGATAAAGTATTCAATAATAGACAAGCTTGTCAAGCATCATCAAAAGACATATTCAAATTAGATAACTGAGTTACTATACCTTGCATCTCATTGATGTAATCACTGACTTCTGTCCCATCCTTTTATCGAAGATTCATCAACCTTCTGACTAGCAAATTTTGGTTTCTAGGAATGTCTCTCTCATACATATATAAGAACTTATCCCAAAGCTCCTTGGTTGTCTTTGTTCCCGTCACATGGTTATATATATTTTGTTCTAACCATTGTCGGATCAAAGCCATGTATTTTATGTCCATCTTGATCCATTCAGCCGTGACACTCGACTCAGCCTTAGTAGTAAGCAAAAGATGAGAAATCAATGGAGCCTTCCCTTCATCAGTCACAACTAGAGTAGCACTCAATGGTGGATTGGAACTCGATGACTCAGGAGGACCAAGAATTGGATCATATAAATCCTTAGTGAATAAATAATCAATCATATGACCCTTTCAGTAATGGCAATTAGACTTACCCTTAAGGGCGACCATCTTAACATGTTTTTCATCATTTATCTTGACACAAAAGGTTACTACCCAAAACCAAGACAACCAAAAAGAAGAACCAAAGCTAACCAAGTTCTGATACCACTTGTTGGGAAATAGACCCTCTAGCAGAAACAACCTAGAAAATATTTCCCTCAAGATAAAATGAAAACAAATATAAGATGAATAGGAGACACCAAAAAAAATTGATGGAAACTTTCCTCCAAATTAGGAAAAAAGAAAACCAACC
>JAURVB010006394.1:0-49382 GCA_033002965.1 Piper betle | reverse complement strand
ATTCGATTCGAACGATTACACCCGTTTAAATATTTTGTTAGAAATTTGAGACCGAATTTATCAACATGTTTATGTTTATTAACGTAGAACTAGGTATATAATAGATACTACTCCCTGATTGTGACCATCTCCGGATACATCCTCTGCTGTCTAAAAACAACTATTCCAACTTCCAATATGTGTTGAGCATGATCTGGGGCAGGCTCCAATCCTAACATCTCTTGCTAAATGCTCTAGGCTGCTTGCTCTATCTTAGTCTTCTTAACCCTCGTCTTTGTTGATGAGTTTGTTCTTACTTGATTACGATAGCCTTTGTCAAGAAATATAAATATATAATCGAGGTTGTCGACGATGGCGGGGTCGGGGACGATGGCGTACACTACGGGGAACGATGGCTCGTATCTCTCCGATGGCAACTTGTCAATGAGGGCCAGGGAGGGTGGGGAGAAGGCGCCGTCCCAATCCAACAAACTTCAGAAATATACGTTTGCAGTTTGCAGCCGTTCGATAGAATCCAATGGCCGGTATCAAATTCAATCACACAAGGCAAGTTGCACAGTACATAAATATTAAATCCATATATATATATAAGATGGGGACCAATTTAATATTATTGAGATTTATTTATTTTTCATTTTAAAAGAATTAAATTTATATGAAAAAACTAAAAAGATGACATGCATGTACCAAGTATCTTATCATTTTCCAGCTAATTAAAATAATGTTTGATTATGATCAGATTGGCCAGTTCCTACATGTCCTGTTCTCATTACCTCAAATTGAGCTAATCATAAGTGTTACTTAATCTGCATATTCTCAAGAACAGATGAAATATACATAGTTGAAGATGTATCCTCTGTGCCCATAAATCACACGAATTTCATTAGTCAAAGTTGATGACGAAATAAAGAAGAAAGGCAGAAATGAGCAAAGAAGATTGCAACTTTTACAGTAGAGGACCACAATGGAGTGGTGGAACTGGGGAAGATAAGAAACATTGAAACTGCACAAAACAAAACAGACCCACTTCACTTTTCTTCAGCTTTGTACCATACATCCATATCTATAAGTATTAGATTTGCATAAAAGTGGAAACTCCCAAACATGTCTGTTCCAAAACCAACCACAAATTGCTTCTACTCCACCTCTTTCTCCTAACTTTCCTTGTCTGACTGTGTCTGGCATCCCACCTTTCTTCCTTGCTTTTGCAGTTAGCAACCTTTTCTACCTTCTACCTGCTTTTCATTCATATCATTTGGAAGGAAAAAATGCTTCTTGGTGTGTTTGGACATGTATGTTGAGATGGGTATACTTACTCGTCTGATTGGTCTGTATTTCTGGGTGTCGGTGTTCCTACCCAGGTTGGGTCAGAATGCAGGAGGAAGCCCTGAGACTGTTGTCAATGGCAATGTTTTTGTTAATGGAAGCTCTACCATTGGGCGCATTGATAGTGATTTTGTCTGTGCTACATTGGATTGGTGGCCTATAGAGAAATGTGATTATGGTACATGCAGTTGGGGGAATGCTTCCCTTCTCAACCTGGTAAATTTTCTCTTCTCCTTCAACTCTTCTGCTGTCCTTTTTGTATGATACTCAGACCAGAAACCCTCCCTTTTGAGCAAATAGAGAGATGGTTTCATTGGTTGCTCAAATTCTTGTTTGCTTCTCAATTGTTGAGCTTTTTGAGAGAGAATGCTGTTTGTTTGTTTGTTTTTTATTAAACCTTGCATCTAGTGTTTTTGTTCGATCCTTCTGATTGATATAGTTTGTTTATAATGCTGGGAAGATTTACATATTTGTTCATCTCATCTGGATCAAATCTTGGGCACTTCCTGATATCTATGTATTAGTCTTAATTGTTGTTCTCAATCCTTTTTGCAGGACCTTAACAATACAATTCTGATAAATGCAATCAGAGGTAAATTTGCATTGCCATCCTATCTGGTGTCTTCTTCATTTATCTATTAGTGCATTGAAGGATTTTGGTTTATGATAATTTGGATTTGGGTTTACAAATTTACAGAATTCTCTCCACTCAAAATTCGTCTCGGTGGTACTCTACAAGATAAGGTTATATATGATGTTGGAGACAGTCATCAACATTGTCCATCTTTCATTAGAAACACCTCACAGATGTTTGGATTTACTGAAGGTTGCCTACCTATGTCTAGATGGGATGAGCTAAATTCCTTCTTCCTGAAGGTCAAGTAAGATCACAATCAATCTTGTTAAACTTCTAAAGGATCGTTTTTGTTCTTATTACTATATCTACCACTTTAGGTCGAAATTCGCCTTCTACAGCACAATATTGTCATTGATAATCCACTATTTTACGTAATGAATGTCTCAAATTCTTCACTGGCTGACAACATTTCGTCTTTTTGCGCCTTTGTATTTCAGGGCAAAAATTATTTTTGGTCTAAATGCGCTTAATGGAAGAATTTCTCTGCCTGATGGATCAATGGGAGGGCCATGGGATTCATCTAATGCTGCTGCGCTTATCCTTTATACTGTCGAAAAGGGATATACCATTCATGGATGGGAGCTTGGTGAGCGCATTTTTCGTCTCCATAGCCTTATTTTCTATACAATGCTTTAATTGATTGTCAAGGATTCCATGCGGAATTGCTCACCAATTCTGATAATAGTCAAAAACTTTAGCCAGCCACGCTGTGGCAATTTCTGGATTTGTGAAATTCCATGTTTACACCATAAAATCATCTTCTATGCTACCTTAAATGCTCCAAAAATAAGATGGTAAAACTAGGTTTTCATGTTGGGCAGGGAATGAATTGAGTGGGAGTGGAGTTGGTACAAGAGTTGGAGCAGCACAGTATGCAAATGATGTTATATCTCTGGGATCAATAGTTCGGCAAATCTACAAAAACAATGAATTGAAGCCGTTGGTGCTAGCTCCTGGCGGCTTCTTTGATCCAAAATGGTTTGGGGAGCTAATTCACAATACATTACCAGACTCATTGGATGTGATTACCCATCACATTTACAACCTTGGACCAGGTAGAATCATGAAATTCTTCTTCCATTACAGTAAGCAAAATCTTGTGTGAGGTCTCAAAACGCTGTGAAATTTTCAGGTGTGGATCAGCATCTTGTTGAAAAGATTCTGAATCCGAAATATCTCGACGGTGAGGCAGCTACATTTCAAAATCTCCAAAACACTCTTAAAAGTGGCACTTCATCTGCTACCGCTTGGGTTGGTGAGGCGGGAGGTGCCTATAACAGTGGCCGCGACCATGTTACCAATGCCTTTGTTTTCAGTTTCTGGTCAGTTATCTTCATTAAAAATGAACCAATGTCTTTCCTGCAAAATTTTAGATTGTTGCTTGATCACCTTCTTTGGCATTTAGGTACTTGGATCAGCTTGGAATGGCTTCTACTTACGACACGAAAACTTACTGTCGACAAAGCTTGATTGGCGGAAACTATGGATTACTGGACACTACCACCTTTGCTCCCAATCCAGACTATTACAGGTCAATCTTAGCCCTAGTTATCATCGGTGATCCCTCGTTATTGTTAAACCGTGATCTGTCCATGCAAATGATTCTACAATGCTGTTCAAGGACTAGACTAAACCTCCTTGTTGCAAACTAAATCCCTTGAATTTCCGCTAATTTATCTCCCTTCTTGGTTTCATTTCCAGTGCTTTGCTCTGGCATCGGCTAATGGGGAGGAGTGTTCTTTCAGCTAAATTCTTAGGGCCAAACACCTTACGAGCATATGCGCATTGTGCAAAAGAATCAGTTAGTTGAAATTAATCCCAATGATTCGGAGTTTAATGAACATCTCTACTTTTTTCGCAAATGTTGCAAGATACCCAACAAGCTGGAATGACAAATTTCTAACCAGTGCTTGTGTTTGATTTTGCAGCAAGGAATTGTTGTTCTCTTGATCAATCTTGATGGCAACACAACTTATCACCTTGATGTCATGACCAAGCCATCTTTAAGTGTTATCAGACATTTAAGACACAGACACAGGAAATCAAGAGCTAAGTTCAATAGATTGGCTCCAGAGCACCAAATCAGCTCCTTCTCAAGGGAGGAATACCACCTTAGTCCCAAAGATGGTGATCTTCATAGCCAAACCATGCTTCTGAATGGGAAACCTTTGGATGTAACTCCAGAGGGTGAAATCCCTACTCTTGAACCAATTAAAGTTAACTCCTCGGATCCTATAATTGTTTCTTCCTTTTCTATAACATTTGCTCTGATTCCCCAGATTGATGTTCCAGCTTGTAGGTAGAATTAAATTGAAATTTTTTCAAAAAAAGCAAATATATATGTATCATTGATGTAACTCAAAGCCTATATGTATTTTTATTTTTATCTTTATTTTTATTTTGCCTGATGACTATCATTTTTTTAAAGAATATTTATGGATGCTTCATCTTGAAGAAATCAGTTCAGTTTTTTATCCAAGAACATAATTCAATTTCTATGAATTTTTAGAATGTGGGCTTCAAGCATAATGACTCGTACTAATAAAATTTGTGTTCATTAAGAATTTTATTATAACTAGAATTTCATCCAAGAATATAATCCAAATTCTACTAAGTGTTCTACAATGGGGGCTTCAGGCACATTGACTCTATTCTTAAAAATATGTTGATTTAGAATTTTACAATGTAACAAGAAGCAGACCTTAATGTCTATATTGCAGTTTTAACAATAATCATAGGCTCTCATGCCACAAACTACTAGATTTTAATACTCACAAAAAAAAAATTACAAAAAGAGGTAGTGGACTCAAAAAAATTAAAGGTTGGAGACATGACTTCTATTTTACGATCTTCAATCATAAATAATTTATAATCGATGTAACTACGGATGACAAATGACAAATGACAAAATTTTTATGGCCAGGCGCTAACCCACCTTTATCCAGGCCGGAAGCTCACAATGCACAAACATGGTTCCATTCATTTGTTCACCAGATGCAGGAAATTAAACAATTTTCCCTGCTCGTGAAGACCGATACCATAGATTTCTATCAAGGAACATTTCTTGTTTCCACTTTAAAAAATGGCATCCCTGCAACTTCAACCTTCCACAACACACGAACTGAAAGCAAGAATGAGCCATGCCATGCCATTTACATAAAAGATCATGGCATGGGCTAAAAATGAAAAAGGATGACGCTTTTTTATTAATTGACCAAAATTACAATTTATATAATTTCCATCCTTTGGTATACCTCTTCAAGATCCCAATCATGCATCCCATAAATTACAACTACACTAATCTACAGGAACTTCCACTTCCATCTTCAACCCCGAGTGACCAAGAACCTAAAACCAATCCTCAGATCATTAGAAATTATCCACGCACCCAAAAAGTACAACCCAGGATCGAAAATATAAAGAATTTAATGTAATTATACCTTATTGAAGTCATTCAATGTAAGCGAGCACTCCTTGGAATAACCAGCTTCCTCCAAAACATGACATAGAACTTGCTGATAATTCAGATCATAGAATTTAAGAACCGCAAATAAGATCACAGTCAAATCCATTTTTATGTGAATAAAAGTCCTAATTAATACTATTTTACCAGTCAAGTAAATCATTCAGTCACAGAAATTGTAGTCTTAGAGAAAATATCACTACATATTAAGACAGCTCATAAAATCAAAGGCTATATGTGGAAGATAGTACATATTATCATGCACAGAAGGATAAATAGATTTCTACATAAGTTATGATGGTAAAAACAGATGCTAAACACGTCTTGATGCTAAAGGGGAAAAAAAATACTGTCACAAAATAGAGTACCAACCATGCCAAAACAACATTTGAACCTTAAAAATTAACTCCATGTGTGCATATGGAGTGTAGAAAAGAGCAGGAGTGCTTGATCATGATAATATCATCCAAAGCAATAGAACATACAAAGACATCTTACAGAATATTACCTCTCTCTGTTTTTCAGACATAAAAGATCCTGTCAAGTCACGCAGCACTTCTATCACATCGTCAAAAGCCACTTTACCATCACAATCCGCATCATAAACTTTAAAGATTACTGAAAAAGAAAACCATGTCAACTTAGAATGAGATTTTAGTAAAGAAGCCTAATAAACAAACAAGAAGCAGTTAAAATAAAAAAGAGGGTTGTTGAACACTTACATTCAATCTTATCTTGAAGACTTGCTTGGGAACTGAAGGCTGATAGAAAAGCCACAAAGTCTTTAAAATTCAAACCATCAACCATCCTAAGAAGTCTCTACAAGACATGACATTATGGAAGATAACAATCAGAATCTCAAAATAACCAAATATGATGACCTAGATCTAAGACCACTACAATTCAATGCACTTCTTCGTCAAACATCAGCACATCCATGAGTTCCACGCAAATAATAGATAACTTGTCAGTCCCACAACCCATAGCTGCTAATGCTTTTAAGATTTATATAGGCATCTTCCATAAAAAGTATAAAAGTTATCGAAGAAGAAATTCCCAATCCACAGCAAGAAAACAGTAAAATCATATCAATAATAAGGATTTTTCAGCTAAAGCACACTAATCCCATACAATACATTTTCCCGTTATCTTTTGCATTTTGGTTTTTTGTGTGTTAAGAGTGGCTTGCTTCACTAGAGTAGTCATTTATGGAATGTTATCTGGTCAGAATCCCAGTTCAGGAAATTGACACCACACTTAAAATGTTTAGTCAGGAAATTCCCAATAATGTTTCTCAAATAATTTTGTTTGGAAACAATATGTAAACACTCCAGTTGAAACTCGAATTAAATTAACACAAATTGCACAACGGTTGTCTCCATCAATTTCACACTTCTATTTTGATTTTATAAGACCTTAGTCTGAACCTTACCTGTACTAATCTGGTAAAAAGCATCCTCAGCATAAAATAAGTTCAAAAAATAAAAAGATGAGAGTGTGCTTTACCTGGGAAAGGGGTTCACTGAAAATTCAGGGACCGATAAAAATTCATCCACCGAAATAAAACCCTTAGCATTTCTATCAAGCTGGCATAATCTCTGATACAAGGAGACAATTTCTTGCTGCGAAACTGAATTTCCGAATAAAAAAAAGACGATCAGAACAAATTCGAGAACAGGCATAATGAAAAAGCTTTTTCACCAGCTAAACAATAAAAGCAATCATAGTATAACCGGAAAATCAAAACAAGGGGCAGAAATTCCCAACAGATAAGCTGACAAAGGTTATTGCAATATTCCTGGACTTCCTCAATATCATATTGAGTAAGCATAGATGAAGCACTCCCCATCACTTGTGCAACCTCCTTTGTCTTCGAAATTAGCAATTCAACTCGTAGCACAGGGGATCTAAGACGCCGAAAGCAGCAACCCAGCTACACAGAAGGCCAGAGATGTTAGTTTTATAATGGGCAAATATTGAGATTATTATTAAATTTTTTTTAACGAAACTCCTATTCCGGATAAACTAAACACAAGATTGCATTTTGAGATAAGCCCTGAGAAGAAGAAGAAGAAAAAAGCAGCATTGATCAAAGCTTAAACTTTACGAAACAAGATGACCGTTTTGGCTGCTAGCGTTTTAGAAACAAACCCACATTAGCTCTTCCGATTGGGAAATTGACTGATTTCGACTGGTCGTGAAGTTCCACACAGGCCTGTCTTCAAATCCCTGCCAATTACAACATAGGATTCACCAATCATGCCCGAAAATAAAAAAAGATTCCACCTTTACAATCACATTCACCTGCTACTTACGAATCTACCCAATTCGAAAAAGAAAAGAAAAACTTGATGCAGTAACCATATCACAATTCACCAAAACTTCTTTTAGGCCTTTTTGGAAGGAAATCCAAGAACCAACATAGGAAAGGAGAGTAGGAGGAGAGATGAGGAGGAGGTTCATCGGACTCTCACCGAATGTAAGACGGGACGAACGGCGGCGACCAGAGGATTGGTACGAAGCCGGCGAGAAGGAGGCCGACGCCGGTGGCGGAGGTGGCCGGCGAGGAGAGCGGAGGAGGCCCAACACCGGAATTCGTTAAGTATAATTTTTGTATTTTTTTTATTAAATCCAACTTTAAATAGTTCGATTTTCTCGAAAAAAAAATGCTCAACTTTAATTTAATTACACTCAAAATAATTTTTTCGAGAATAAAATCATTATATTAATTATTAAACTATTATTAAACAATAGTTATATTTACTATTTTTATATTTTACATAAATAATATATTAAATATCATATTTAACATAAATTATCGAGCCTCCAAGGCGGAACCAAAGTGTATCTCTGCGCTTAATTCAAATCAATCTTTTATTTGAACAAAATTAAATTAAACATTAAGCAAATTCTGAAAGAGTCTTGCACCCGTATTAATACATCTTTAAATTAAACTCGTTAACTCGATTTACTTATTTTTCTTCAAATAAAGTTCAATGACATTCAAGTTGAGTCTTGACCGTCATTTTGATACATGTATATATATATTTTGAATAATTATGGGTAAATATAGTTTTAAAGGATTAAATAAATGTTCTAATCTTTAAATAAAATAATACCTTTATTTTATTATTATTATATAAGATCATCGTTGCGATATGAATTTATCTATTTATTTTTATTTTATATATAAATAACTATGTATAAAACATATTAAATATTATACTAAATAAATGTATAATACTGTGTTTTAAATCAAATAAAATTGGAAGGAAGGAAATACATTCATACTTAGTTTGATTTGAATAAAACTTTAACCATGCTAAATTAAATTCAACCACTGTGTGCAACGATCAGACTTGCCACATGCCAAATGTCATTGGTTGGATTTATTGATTGGACTACTGCAACCAAAATATTTTAGGGTATTAAAGAAAATACATAACTTTTTTGATAATTATGCAAAACTTTTCTCATATAAATTAACAAATGACCATCTGTTAAAAGAACTTCGTAATAACTCAAAAGTGTATATAAAATAAAAAAATTAAACTAGTTAAAACTCGATTTAAATGAGCTCAATAATGTTGATTTTAACTTAAAAACAAAATTAAGATAGAGTACACAGGATTGAGTTGATGCCTTGGTTCGTGAATTGGCTTTAATAAAAATTGGTTCGTGAATCGGCTGATTCAAGCCGATTTCAGAATTGGCCGATTTGACCCGATTTCTGGATGGCGGCCGGGGACGGGGCAGGGGGAGGACGAGGTGGCGAGAGTGAGCAGCGGGGCGATAGGGGGGGGTGCAAGACGGTGGAGGGTGGAGAGCGTGTGCAGGGACGGAAGGGCTACCGGGGTGTGGATCGGGCGAGTGGGGGGCGCAACAAGGGGGCGGCGGGGGGGCTAGGGCAGGGGGGTGGGGTGGTTACAGGGTAGGCGGCGGTTGGTGAAGGAGTGGGGCACATCGGGGGAGTGAATTGGGGGAAAGAAATATAGTCGATGGCATTCTTGTAATTAAAAGTTGACTTAACTCTGACTCGAGTAAAAAATAATAACTAATTTCAAATAATTTTAAAAATCCATAAAATATTATAAAATATCATAAAATATAATACACACAATAATATTAAAATGACATCAATACCTAACTTTTATATATTTATGTTATGAGTTGTCAAATTATTGTATATGACCGATTCAGACCGATTCAACTGAACCGATTCGATCCGATTCAGTGACTCCATCGAAAACATATTCCAATTCAAATTCTGATTTTTACAACTATGATGCAAAGTACTTCATATGTTAACATCAAATAGTTATCAAGGAGAGCCAACACCCACAAGTAGATTCATCTCTAGTTTACAGAGGGAAGAAACATAAAACCATGTATGCTGTTACAGCCCTGATTTATGGACGTTACCGGGAACTAGGGTTTGGGTGTTGTTCCTAGGTTTCCCGCGTCCATGAGGGGGTAGTAGTGGCTATCCGAGTGGTGGAAACAACATACCGAGGCTAACCCGTGTTATAGTTGCAGGTAACGAACTAAGGTGCACGAGGCTGCCGGGTGACCGAGCATTGCGGGATAGCATGGCCTCGAGTTACAGCAGTGGATTGCGGCACATGGGTCGGTATATGCGGTACCGAGCGTGTGGTCGGGTTCGAGTCAGGGAACCTCAAGATGATGCTGGTTCGTGAGTTGGTGCGCTAGCCGGGTGCTGATCGAGCATCAGGGCTAGGCGTACGAGTGATCGGTGTATGGGTTGGAACATTGGGGTTGAGGTGCAACCTGTGTACCGAGCATGATCGATCAGGCTACCAAGCAGATGAGCGGTACCGAGTGTGCGCAAGCGTGAGCGAGCGCAACGTGCCGAGCAGCAGCCAGGCGTGCCGAGCAACGCACCAAGCAGCGTGGGCATGCTGAGCCTTTTGTCGAGTTGGGTGCCGAGCGACCTTGCTGTACCGGACCAAGTACCGGTACTAGGGGCAGCACGGGCGAGCATGTAGCGGCATGGCGCTGGTGCGTGGGAGAGTGGCGAGCGCGATGTGGGGTTGCTGATGCGTGGGCATTGTGTGGATCGAGGGTGTCCCAATCCAAACAGCGGCATGCTGGTGTGCGGTGCGGTGCAGGTGCTCCAGCGGTAGCGATGTCCAGCGATGGGTGACTGCTAGTGTTTGCAGCGGTACAGATGCTGGGGAATGCAGTGGTAGACCATTGCCGGTATTGTGGCCGTTAATTGTTGGACGAGGTGATGAGGTTGAACCAGTGACGAGGCGATGGCTGAGGTCAAACCATGGGCTAGACTTGAGTCTAGCGGTGTAGCCAACGATCTGTTGGGAGTTTGTTACCAGAATTGGATCAGATCTGGGAGAAGATTATGATCGGGATGTTGCAACTAACTTCTGGAGATAATCTAGAAGACTGTGTGATGAACTTGGACGTGGATTAGGGCTAGGTTGCTGGTGACGCGGTGGATTTTTATAGGATCTTTTGGAGATAAGGATGCTGACTAAGATCGGGGTTATCTTGGAGCAGGAGATCGTGGATTATATATACACGGTGTGAAGGCTGGGAGAAAGAGGAGAAACCGAGGAAGAATCTGAAGCAAAGGAGAGAATTCCAGAGGTGATTGGTGCAACGTGAAGTCTTGAGTGCAGAGACATCTGGGAGAGAAGGAAGCTTGTGAAGGTGCTGCAGTCGGTGCTGGTGAAGAGTACTGGACTTTCATTAAAGTTTGCCGGAATCCAAGTACACATTGTGGGTTGACTGGTGTGTGTGGCAATCAGGGAGGGTTACTTGGGTTATAGTAATCCCGTGCATTCCATTGTATTTGGGGTGCATTGGGGCGTGGCTGTGGGGGCTGTTCACAAGCTGAGCAAGTACTTGAAGGAAAAAGTAGAATGTTTGTAATCCTTATGTGTGATAATATAAGGTAGGGAAGTGTTTTTCTCGTAATCTATGGTTTTACTTGTTGGCTGGTGTTTTAGGCAGGGAACTTTTATATTCAGGTCGCGGTCAAAGTTTACAAGGCAGCAGTTGTGGTAACTGGTTGCTGAGACAAGTAAGGGCAGACGACATGACCCCAATACGCATATTAGTATTTGGGGCGATTGGACAATTGTCGCGTGTGGTGCTGTTTGATTCTCGAAACAGCTTATCAGCAAGGTGTGCCGGTAACTGAGAACGTTGTATCGGTGCTTGTGTGTGATCGAGCACGGGTGATCGAGTGAAGGGCTAATTGGAGTAGCAATACCAGGGCGAAGATTTACTGGGATCAATACCAGTAACCTTGGTGTTGTGGAGTTGGCTGAACACAAAGTTGGTGTTTGTGTTGTTGGCTTCTGGGTATTGTTCTATCTAACATACTAGGTGATAGGCTGAATGTTCTCGGAGTGAGAAAACGTCGCACAGGATTGATTGAGATCGAAAAATTTTAGGTCATAGAATCAGCCCCGTGACATCTGCCATCTCAAATCAAGAATATGACCTGAAAGCCGCAATATTTCAGAACCAAAGATTGGTTCTTCCCCACCTGCAACCACATGAAACATGACCCAGCAGCAACCACGGGTGACACAATTAACATTGAGATATTCTGCATTCACATCCTCAAAAAATGTCATCCATTTTCTCACAAGAACGACTGAAAAAGACTGGATGCCCACTCACCATATTCCAGACAAAATTTATCACACTCAGGTGAATCATAGCCGTTTGTTCCATCTCCAAGAGGGGAAAAACTTGCAAACAAAATTAAAATGAAGAATTACACTAATCTATGACTATTATTCCAGTGAAAATTGAAACAGCAATGGAACATGACGTGAAAAGTTCACTTCTCAGAAGAGCTTGAAAAGAATGCCCCCATGTGTGGCGAAGAAAGGAGCAAACACCAGGGATTCAACCGCCATGAGCTTGATGAGAATGTTTAGCGACGGCCCAGATGTGTCCTTGAGGGGGTCTCCAATGGTATCACCAATAACCGCAGCTTTGTGAGGATCCAATCCTTTTGGGCCAAGAGTCCTTGCATGCTCAGATGCACCAGCCTGTCCAACAAGTTATGACTATTATCAGTGAAAGCTTTACTGTTAAGGGTAAGAGAGAGATATACAAGACTAGGCAAGTTTTCCATTTGCTATAACTTCTACAAGGTTCAAGGCGGGCCTAATATTCACCACTCCCAGATAGGGAGCCGCATTTCACGTCACAAGAGTTAATAGAAGAACAATGAAGCAGCATTTCATGAGGCGTCAAACAATAACAGCGTCAGGGAATTATGGCATCTACGCTACTACTTTCAGGTTTAAATGATCACTAAAAAAAAGAGTAAAAAGTGGCAATCGCTATACCTCAATGTACCTTTTGGCATTATCCCATGCTCCACCGGTGTTGGATGCAGAGATTGCTATCTAAGACAAACCAAAAGGAAAAAACCATTCAGCTCTGATGAGGAAAGAAACACTCAATGCTGAAGACATCAGAATCAATATAATGGACAGACATTGCGAAGAATGAGCAGTACCTGCACACCAGACACGAGTGAGCCGGCTAAAACTCCAGAAAGGGTTTCAACACCAAAAAGGGTTCCTACAATGAGTGGTGTAAGCATGACCAAAGCGCCAGGAGGGATCATCTCCTTAATGGATGCATCAGTAGAGATCTTTACACAAGTAGCATAGTCGGGCTTAGTAGTTCCCTCCATAAGACCTGGAATGGTGTTGAACTGTCTTCGAACCTCCTCAACCATCTTCAAGGCAGCACTGCCGACACTCTTCATGGTCATGGCTGAAAACCAGTATGGTAGCATAGCACCCACGATCAACCCAATAAAGACCTTTGGAGACAGAACATTAACAGCTGAAATTGCAGCACGACTCATGAATGCGCCAAAAAGAGCTAAAGATACAAGAGCTGCTGATCCGATAGCGAAACCCTAACAAATAGTCAAAAGCCAACATTCAGAAGGTGAAATCAAGCATTATAAACGACCAATCTCCATTGCTCCAATGGTATTACCAACAACAAAAAAGAATCTTATACCTTTCCAATAGCAGCCGTAGTATTTCCAGCAGCATCAAGAGCATCTGTCCTTTCACGGATTCTATGGCTCATACCCGCCATTTCAGCAATACCCCCAGCATTGTCACTAATAGGACCATAGGCATCAATGGCCAAACCAGTAGCAATTGTGCTCACCATAACAAGAGCAGCAACAGCAATGCCCTACATAGCAGCAAAGCTAAAACTAACATAGATGCTGAGAGCTATTGCAAAGATGGGGATGATCACTGACTTATACCCCAAGGCTAGGCCAAAAATGACATTGGTTGCTGCTCCAGTTCTGCATGAATCAGCAACATCCTGAACAGGGCTGCAATGCAATAACTATATCAGCATATGAGGCACAAAAAACGCCAGCATAAATTGAACACCAGAGACTTAGACTTGTATGTTTTACCTATAGGCATTGCTAGTGTAGTATTCTGTCACAAACCCAATAACCAGTCCAGCCCATAAACCGACAGCAACACAAGAACAATTGCCTGCAGCCACCAAAAATGCTTTAAAGAAAGCCCACTTTTTGCCGATAGGAAAGTGAAAAAATAAATGCAAATGTACCAGTTCTTCACAGCCTTCTGTGCACCAAAATTGAAGATTGTGAACGAGGACGGAAGAGCTATCCAGCTAACAATTCCAATGGCAATAGTCATAAGAACAGTTGAAATAATGAGCTGCTTTTCAATGCTGGCTCAATTTCCTTAACAGCCTTGATTTCGAAGAAATCAGTGGCAAACAGAGTCGTCAACAAGCAAACAATAATACCCGCAGAGCTAATAAGGAGAGGGTAAAGCATTCCAGTGAAGTCATGGTCTATTCCAAAAGAAGAGATGGATGCCACAACTAGTGCAGCACATGAAGAATCTGCATAAGACCCAAAAAGATCAGAACCCATCCCAGCAATATCACCCACATTATCACCAACGTTGTCAGCAATCACCTGAAAAGACATAACGATTAATGAGAGCCAAAAAACTCTGACCTACAAAATCAAATGAATCTGCACAAAAGAGAATCAGTCTCACTCACAGCTGGGTTTCGGGGGTCATCTTCAGGAATGTTCCTCTCAACCTTTCCAACAAGATCAGTACCAACGTCAGCTGCCTTCGTGTAGATTCCACCACCAACCCTACCAAACAGAGCCATGGACGACCCACCAAGACCATAACCAGTAATAGCTTCAAAAAGCCCCTCCCAGTCATCACCATAATACAACTTGAACAGGTTGATTGCAATGTAGAGCACCAAAAGTCCATTTGCAGCAAGAAGGAAGCCCATGACAGCTCCAGACCTAAAAGCAGTAATAAAGACCTTTCCAACACCTTTCCTTGCCTCCAAGGTTGTTCTGGCATTTGCATAGGTGGCAATTTTCATCCCCAGAAAACCAGAGATGAGAGAGGTAATGGCACCGAGCAAGAAGGATATGGTGCTAAAGAGTGCATTAGCAAGAGCAGATTTGCACAATTTATCTTCGCTGTATGTGCAAGGCTGGCTCTTCGTGCTGAACCCCTCGACAGAACCAAGGAAAAGGAAGATGAGAACAGCAAAGGCAACCATGAAGATGCCAACATACTGATACTCAGTGAACAAAAAGGAAGTAGCACCTGTGGCAAACAACGAATACACACATTTGTAGGCTAAGGAAATTAAAAATAAACAGCTTTTCAATAAAAAAAGAAAATTTTCACGAATAAAATCTTCACTTCACTGTAATTATTCACTGATAAAGTCATCATGCCATAACATAAATAAATAAATCTCCGTACAAGCAATGAGCTTTGATCGCTCAAACCACTATTTTGGGTAGAGTATTAACTACTAAGTACCCACAACAAAGACTTTGCAAACGAAGAATATAATATTCATTGTACAAGCACCCATGCATTCATCAGCTCAGTAATTAATCAGAACAATTACCATAGGTGACAAATAAGATTTTAAACGCCTAATACAAAATTTAATGATTCTCAACAGCACTTTCCCACGAAAACTTCACAAAACCAACGAAACCATACATTAAATAACACTATTGTCACATCTTTACAAGGTAATCCGGGAAAATGAAAAGCACGGCACAGTCACAAATGAACCACACTCCGCTCAGCAATACCCAAAGCCTTAAAAATACAAACTCTGATTTTTTTTTCAAAAAAAAGCAAAGCCTTTCTACCACTAATGCACGGAGATTATCCAACAGTCGAGCAACGAAGCTCAACACCCATAAAAGCTCTAAACTTTCCCACAGTGAACAGCAAAAAACCAGAAAAACACAGCAAGCAACCCAGATCTAGCAAGCTACCCACCATACCAACACACACAAAAAAAGAAGCAAAACAATCAGCTTCACATCAAGGCAAGCTAATCCTAAGATACACGGAGCTCAAAAACTCAAAAAAAAAAGACCGAACGAACAAACCAACCTTCGGAGATGGCGCTCTGGATTTCGGCGCATTTGGCGACAACATTGTGCTCGTTGAGGCCCTCTTCCTCCTCGATGAGGCTGTCAATGACCCCACTCTTCCCGCCGCAGACGGCCGGTCGGGGGAGAGCCTGACGCCGGAGACGAGGACCCACTGGACGACTGCGAAGGCAATGCCGACGGCGGCGGCCACCGGCACCAGCACCTCCGTCGCCAGCTCGGATAGGATCATGGCCTTCGCCGGAGAAGAAGTCGAAGGCGGGCAGAGCGTAGTAGTATTTATCGATACGCTGGGGATACGTATCCACCGAGGGCGTATCGTTGTATCATCTCCTTACCCAATAAATAAATAATGACCGACCTATGATCTAAATATATGTGATATTTTATAAAATATATTTTTAAATATTAAAAACAATAATTTTTATTAATTTTTAGCACATAGTGCATTAAATTTAATATATATATTTTTGTTGGCATAGATGCAGATTATAATCAAAAAATATAATAAATGTTGTAAAGCTTCCATATCGAGATACCTGTGCATTGTTGATTTTGGGCAAGCAGATGCAAAAATAAATAAACGTTTTATTGAAGGAGGGCAATCGAATTCTATTTAGTTTAAACTAGAGTTTTTTAGTCGAGTCTTTTGAGAGTTGAGCAAGGAGGTCAATTGTAAAAGATGATTTTGTATATTATGATCAAATTTAGGTTGACAAGTATGTTTGTAATATTGAGTGGACGAAAAAAAGATATAGGGTTTTGTTATTTTATTACGGTTTATATTGAATTTTTTATCTAATTTGGACTAGGTTTTTGTAAAAAAAAAGTTTATTTGGTTTAAATTCTTAGTTTATCTTGAATTTTATACTAGTTCATCCAACTCAATCCCCCTCTTTAGAGTTATAAAAATAATAACTTATTATAAGGTATTACAACTAATATAGTTGTAAGACCCAATCTCGTGTAAGCAAATTATCCTAGTGCTAGTTTTTTAATTTCATAATAAATTAATAATATTATTCATATATATTTAATTATTCATTAGATCTTATAGCTAATATTAGCCGTAAAACCTTACGGCTGACTATTTTTCAAGTTATAATTTAAAAAATATCTATATTTGAATTAAATAATCTCAATTTATCACAAAATTGTACGTTATAAATGAGTCAAACTATATATTCATATCATCTTCATGCTATGATAATATTCTAATTTTTATTTTATTATTATTTAATTTTAAATTCAATTTTTATCTACTTGGAGGCAAGTAAATTGAGCTACAATCCACTTTGAAAATCAGTTAAAATTTTAATTGACATTAAAAATAAAAACAAAATATGAGTATATTTGACATGTAATATTAAGATTTTTAATTAAATTTAATAGCAAAGGATATTAGCATACAAGTGATCATGTGTCTGAACCATAGTTTTAAATACAGTACCCATGATCATATTGGATTCTTAAGTGATATAAGTTATATTTGGTTCAATCACTTCAAATCGGGTTGAACCATATTCTAAAATTATAAATAAAATAATTTAAAAAATATTAAAAAATATTTTATCATTAATATTTTATTAAATACCAATTAAAATACTAAGATTTTAAATAAAAACTAAATTTTGTGAAAATTTCATGTTAAAAAACCGGGTACTAATTAAAATGATAATAAAATTTAAACTGTACCGGATTTAAAGGCAACACGTAACATAAGGTAGATATGATATTTAATATTATGGTTTGAACTTTAATAAGAGTTGGATTAGTATAGGATTAAAGATAAGGTTTGGAGTTTTAATTGAAGATGAGTGAGTAGGGTTTTCTGAGCAGAGCCATCTTGAAGGGCGTGTAAAGGCAGAGCCTCCACCACATGAGCACCACAATTTCTTCCCTTATTATTTTTTAATGCATAAATGACAACCAAGGTCTTTATAGTATTTCCACAATTAATCAAATCATAATTATGTTCCCTTCACCTATTTATTGAATAATAATTTTAAAAATAATACCTATTAAATAGGGGATAAAAAATAAAGATGCAATGGGTCGGGTCCGACTTGCCGGCCCAATGAGTGGGTCGGCCACAATTAAAAAACTCGACATTCAAACTCAAGTCGGCATATGATAGAGGACATAAGAGAGTTAATTATAATATATATCTAATCCAACAAAAAATAGGTTATATGAATTGTATATGCGGCTCTCTTTGATATTTAAATTGATAAATATATAATTTTTACTTATTGATTAACTAAATTAATAAAAAAATAAAATAATTTAATTTTTTTTATGACCCACAAAGTTAAAGAATAGAATCAACTCGAAGAGTTGTTAGAGAAAACAAAGGCTTTTAAAAAAACGTCCCACCAGTTGTCCGCCGGATTCAACGAAAGGTTATTAGTTAGAGTTACAACCAGCATGATCTCAAGTCAAGATCAACTCTTTTTTTTGCCATATGTTTAAATAAAAATTAGCATGGTGCTAAATATCAACACGGCTCGGCCCTACAGTTGTCATCTCTAATATATAAATTAATTAATTGTATATTTCCTCTTTGTAGATAAAAATTAAACAAAAATATTCTAAAAAAGATCACAATTCAGAAAGATAAAATCACAAATCATGAACAAATAATTCTTATAAAATGCATGAACAAAATTTAACGCAAAATTGGAATAGGATTATAATCGTTAATCCGAACTCATCCCATCATAATATTTAGAGAAAATTCAAACTGTATCATATTATTAAAGCCTTTAATTTAATCAATATATATTTACACAACTAGGTTCATCCCAAAGTATATGTATAGCTAAAAGTATATGTACAGGGTATATTTAGCAAAATCAAAAAGATCATTATTATCATTCGTATCATTTTAATTAATATCCGATTTTTTATGTAAATTTTCACAAAGTTTGATTTTTTTTGTAAAAAATAACGGCAGTTAACTAGTATTTAATTAAATATTAATGAAAAACATATTTTTACTATTAAATAAAATATTTTATTTATAGTTTTAAAATTCGTCCGGATTTGATTTGACCTAATTAAACCAAATATACTACTGGCTAAACAATACAGTATTTACATCTATGATAGGATGAAAAGTGTTTTATCTCCTGTAGTATTAATTTGCTGCATGCTTGAACTGATCACCTAACTAAGCTGAATTAGCAAATGGTTGATTTTGAGTTCACAGTAAGCAAAACAAAGAAAACATCCCAAAGATTGATTTTGGTCATCATCAACAGGTGATTCAAAGGCACATAGTTGGTTGATGACACGCATATTTCTCCCCAACATATTGTAATGAAATTAAAAATCTCACCAATCCTGCATGCATGCATTGACTCAATAGCATGCAAGTCATCCAAAAAGAAAAAACAAAGCCAGTATACTCACGATTGACTGATGTATAATATTACGAGAACAATTATGTTATTGGGCATTTTTTGTTTTGTTTGATTGATATGGAAAGTTGCACCAAAGGGGGTGACCATTGTCATATTTTTGCAGGATGGGGCATCACAGAGAGGTTTGATGGGGACAACCATGGAGGTTTCTTTCGTGCATTGGACTGTTCTATCCGGGAAGTTGGAGAGGTTGCATGGAGGTGATATGCCAGCAACTTAGTCCATACGTTTCTTAGCTCGAGGGAATAGAAATGTCAGACGCTGGTATTTACAGAAGAAAAACGTTGTCCGATGCAGACTGGTTGGATATTTGCACCGATCACATCACACGGCCTTTATTCCGATTCCAACATGATCACCAACGACGCCAAAGAGACGGTCCCGGGTGAAGTATTAACACCGCAAGTAGCAAAAATCAATCTGACGCTGAATCGGATTAGAATTGAGTTCGTTGAATCGGCTGATTTATTAAAAATTAAATAATAATTAATTTAATTAATTTGGTAAAAATTAATAAATTATTAATTATATAATATATTATTTTGATATTATAATATATATTATATTTTATAATATTTTTAATATTTTTTAAAATTATTTAAAATTAATTATTAATTTTTCTTCGAATCCGAATCTAATAGCTTTTAATTATAAAAATACCACCCACTATTTTTTTTTCCGTGATTTTCTCTCCTGATCACTAACAGTATTGCCTCTTCTTCACCCCCATTAACGCCGCCTCCAACTGCTATGCCGCACCGATCGCCACGATCGCCAACACCGCCCCTTCCTGCCTCTCATTGCCTTCCCAATTCGGCTCAAATCAACCAATTTACGATCTAATTTTTACCATAACTAATTTGTATACTTTTTTGAAGCAAAATTTTTTCAATCCGATTTAACTTGTAAACAATTTTTCGCTATTCTCTATTGCCGATTTCACCCAGAATAAACTGCATAGAAAGTACTTGAAATAAAGTGCATACCTTACACTTAACTTTTGCTTTCGAGTTAAGAGTTTGGTTCCATTGGGGCTTGGCCAAATTATTTGTCTTCATGTTTGGTTCTACCTGGGCTCGGCAAAAGCTTTGGTTCTGTTGGGACTCGTGCTGAGGTTGGCATTGGAACTCAGTGATGAGTTTGGTTTCACTGGAATTCAAGTGTCGAACTCAAGTTCACTCGGTTCAATATTTATCTGTACTAGGTTTATAATTATTATTGTGCATCGAATAAAAATCTACGATGCCAATTTTTGATACAGAATAAGATAAAGACAACGGTTAACAGTTAACAAATAATGCACAAATCAACGATTTGTCTTGATTAAATTAACTCAAAGATGCTCAATACGAAAACTAAGGTCACACCACGAAGAACCTTCAGAAGATGCGTCACTTTCCAGGATAAATGCGTTTAAACTAAAGAAGAAAAAAGACAAGTACCTATTACAGATTTAAGGGCAGATTAATTCCAAAGAACCAAACACAAGCCTCCGAGAGCGATAAATGGAACTGACATTTTAAGTTCCTATGCAGTTGAATTGGCACAAACTTACAGTATGGTTAAGTCTTGGTATAACAATGTCTCAACAATGCTGCTGCTTTCATATTGTTCTAAAACTGAACAACATGGAAGAATGATTATGTATGCAAAAGAAAATGTCACCGCATTTCTGTGATTTTTACCTCAAACAAAAGGAGTCGTCTGAGGAAAATTTTCAATTATTAACCTAGATGATGAAAAACAAAGACACTTGTGAAACACAGTATCTTATAGAGACAAACCGGCAATGATCTTATGCGTGAAAGCACATTCAACTTACTTCTTAACAGAAGCACCCACATCCCGCCAAGCCTTTTGAGCACAATCAGAGAAATTCTTGACCACATCTGCACACACCAACGGTTGATCTGAATGTTTCTTGTAACAATCAAGGCAAGCCGTTTGCTCATATAAACATGGGGTAAACTTTTGTTGACGCTGTTTGACTTCCTTTTCATGAAGATCCTTGGCTTTTTGAGTAAGCTCTCGAGCCATTTCAGCTTCTCTATTCTTTAACTTCTCTAGGACAGTTTCACTCTCTTTAAGGGTAGACCGAATTTCTTGCAACTCATTTGCATATGTCAGTGAAGGCGGTGGAGCGTTTACTGGCAAAAACAAAGGAGGCTGAAGCGGCCATCCTCCACTAGAAACGGGACCTTTATGCTCATCAAATCTTTCAGTTTGCTGTTGGCTATTCTTGCTATGAGGCAGTTGTGAACTATCAACATCCTTGGGTTTGGACTTCTTGGTTTTCTTTCTCGTCTTCTCATTCTTACTTACTAGCCGATCAACCAAGTTTGAGCTGATTTGGATTGTGTAGGAGTCACCCATGACGCTGCTATCTCCACAAGATGATGAAAACAATTTTGGCCTTAAAGGGAACACCTGCATACACCAAAGAACACGAAATTATATTCGTCTTCTCGTAAATAAACACAACTTAAGCATCTTGTCTTTTGTATTAATCTTAGGACAATATCTATAAGATCATACAGTTTATTAGACCCTGACCCAAAGCATACCACCTACATTATACCAAGTCCGCATAAAATGTTCATTTTCTCGCAAATAAAACCCTTAGTAGACATTCTTAAGATCGTTAAGTCACAATAAGTAAAAACTTTGGTCTACTTTTGCCTTGCACCAAAACAACCTTAGCCCCTTATCTTTTACCTTCATATTGAGAATACAGTTTAAACAATAGTGTATCATCCTCTCACAACTCAAGAATCAACAGTAAAGACTTAGCCGACTTTTGAAACTGTAACATTTATAAGTAATTACCCAAAATGAAAACTATGAATTATTGTTATTTTTACAAGATGAATGAAACAATTTTGCCCTGATAAGATACACCTTCATTACAATAAGGCAACTCAAAATATTTGCTTCTACGAAATAAACAACCTTACCATCTATCTTTTTCCTTACAATTCAAGGAATAGAGTACCATCCTTCCACAAGTTGGGAATCAACAGCCAGACTTGGCCTAAATTTGAAACTCTACTACCATTTATTAAGTAATTGCTCCAATGAGGAATAAAGTTTTGCAATCTTCACAAAGTGACATGAACAATTTAACCTGAAATAATACATCTACAATTCACCAACACAACACTTGTGAATGAAAAAACCTAAGCAACTTATCTTTTGCATTCATATGAGAAAGACAACATTGGGCCACAAACGAAAGAGTGTACTTGCAAAAAGGGACTTGGTCTACAATTCTAAACTCCACCAATTATAAGTAATTGCTCTAAATGAAGAATTAAGCATTGCAATCTTCTCACAGTGAAAGAGACAATTTTACCTCCAAAATCATACACCTACATGACACGAAAACAACACAGAATATTTGTTTTCTTCTCCAGCTGCTTATAAATAAAGATTTTGGTGCACCTTGGAAACTCTACGATTACTAAGCAATTGCTATAAACAAAGACTAAATTCATCTTAACTTCACAAGGCGAACGAGACAATTTTACCTCCAAAATGATACTCCTACATTACAGCAAGACAAGACGAGAAACAATCGTTTTCTCCACCTACTTGTAAGCAAAGACTTTGGTCTACTTCTGAAACTCTATGGCTACTAACCAATAGCTGCAATTCAGCGAAGACTAAATCCATGCCATTTTCAAATGATGATGAACGAAACAATTTCGCCTCCAAAATGAGGCACCTGCACTCCACCAAGCCATCGCGAAATATCCATTTTCCTCGCAAAATATAAGCAACCCTAGCCTCTACTCGTTCAGTGAACACCTTGGTTCATGGTTTGAAATACGATGCCGGCGATTTACCGGAGATACAAAAAGGCTTACCTCAGTAGACCGTTGGCCAGGAACTGGCAGGACAGTGGATGGGAAGGTACCGGCGCCTTCTTCGCCGTCGCTGGGGGTGAGAGGGAGGAGGAGATGGACTAAACGGAGGAGGTAATGATCGCCATGGCCCCGGCCATGGGCAACGCTTCGTCTAGGGTTTCTTATTTTTATTTATTTTCAATCTTTTTAACTATTTATCATTTTAAAGCTTTTTTATGATAACAAAATCACTATTAACCTAACTTCATTAATTTTGCTCTAATCAAATTTTCACTATTTTCTTTTTTTGCCATCCATCAAAACTTAACAATATTAAATTGGTTAAAATTTTGCATTTATCTATAATGCTTTCACTCGCAATATATAAAATGTTTTAACCATTTAATCGAAACGATGGTAATTTAATATTACAATAGTTACGAAACAAATAAATCACAATATAAAATGTTTTAACCATCTAATCCAAATGGTGGTAATTTAATATTACAATAGTTGGAAAATAAATAGACAAATAATGTAAACTATGTAAATTCATCAAAGTGATACTTTTACTTTCACTTTCACGATTAAATCTGTTTAGATTTTTTTGAAGTAGAAATGAGCTTTATAATTATATATAAAATAATTAAATAATGTTTATTTAAATCGATAAATCATTTATGACAGAGACTTCTACTACAATCGTTTATATCTAAAGCCGATTTTGTTAAATTAGCCGAGTTTTTCATCATTTTTCTTATACAATGAATAGGTTCTTCTCATTTCTATTCTATTTATTTCGAAATGGTCGGTATATACATATATTAGATGACTATTTATAGCCCTACAGTAGATGTGATGTCGACTTAAAATGTGGAAAAAATAATTATATTCTTTTTAAAATAAAATAATCATATTTGATTTCAAATTGGAATTTAATTTAAAATATAAAATTATATTTTTGAATTCTTTCATGGGTTAAAAGAATAATTGTATTTATTATACTTGTATTTGATTTTGAAAATTGATAATTCTAAGCAAATTTATAAAATTACTTGAACTAAAATCTTTTATTTATTTATATCTAATCAAATAAGGTTTTTTTACTTATTTTAATAATTCTTTTAGGAACCACCGTTTATAGTTCTATTTTAATTTGAATGAAAACCTTTTTTTATTTTATTTGTAACAGCTTAGTTAAGAACTATTATTCTCTAAAAGAAAGCTGTAACATACATAATCAGAAATGTGGACTTGCTTAATAAAAAAGTTAAAATTATAAAAATAATAAGGATATATGAACTTTTTCATAATAAACAATATCTAGTAACTTTATGCCAATTAATGAAAAATGTGTAACAACAAAAAGTGGTTTTCCTTTATTATTGTCTAATAACATAATAAGATATAATTACACTGTGATAACACGGTAGTGGGAGTTTGCAAAGATTTGTACCTATCCTTTAAAACCCAACTTCGGGTTAGGGTTTTACCCGCTTGTAGTTTTGTATGGTTCGGGCCAGTCTCGAGTCGGTTCGAGCAGTTTTTAGTCATGAGTATGGGGCCTAGATGGTCATAAGAGCATGTTATGGTAGTTGAGTATGCCTGATATGCAGATGATAGCTTAAAATAGGCTACAATAGAACATGAGTTTTCATTGTATAAACGAGGTATACAAATGATTTTTATAGGTTAGCTAGAGTTGTAGGCCGAGATTTAGGTCGTTGCACCATTTAGTATCAATTTGGGATTTTCATGATATCTTATTTACATGCATCATTGGGAGTTCAGATCATTGGATTGTGCCCCTGTAGACCTAACTTGATTGAGTCGTAGATTTTCACCCGATTGAGTTAAGAGTTTGAGGCTTACTTGGCCTTCTTACCTCGATTCTTGACTATAAAGTCATTTTCAGGACTCGAGTCACTTTCGAATTTGGGTCTCGATTCGAGCTTTCCGTCTATATACATCTTGCATATACCCATAGGTGGGTTCCACTAGGCCACGAGTTGTTGGACGTTTAGATCGTGCTACATGGCGAGATCTAAGCCGTCCATGTCACCCCTAGCTTCTACCCAGTTATCTTTTAGAGATTTTTTATGATTTTCAGAGTCTTACACCCTAGCGCCGCCACCAATTCCGCCTCACTGTCGGTGAGTCTCCGGCTCCGCCCCTGACCACCGGACCGGCACCACCAAGATCGCCTCACGGCCAGCTTTCCATTACCACTTTCGGCTGGTTCGACCATCCAGATAGATTACTTTCACCGAGATCTTCATTTTAAGACCACCTATGACCATTGTCGTTGCCGAGATGGCTGCCGCACCCATGGCGATTCCACCCTTTTTTGTGGCCATTTTTTGGCCAACTAGGGCCAGACTGTAACACCCCCCACGCTCGTGAACCAAACCTACATGTTACAGGCCCCGATTAGGTCGGCTAACCCGAACCCAACTCGTGCGGATCTAATCTCGGCGTCTTAAGATGAAGATACAACTCGTCATGCATGGATAAATGCTCAAAATCCTAACATGATACTACATGAATGACGTGTAAGGTAATTCATACAACAATACAATTACGATCAAAATTAATAAAAATTCTAAAATACAACGGACATAAGTCTCCCCTAAAAGTGCAATTAGGGTCCACCCTGTCAAAATAATATATATAAGTATATATGCATGTATCAACAATTTCATTACCACACAATCTAATATACTGTAAACTCATTCTAGAACTGGGGTCTCAACCCACAACGCTTCCACTGCACACTCTATTCATGTTTCACATTCTATCATGTCTTAACATGTAATCATGTCACATCATCATGTTTTAAGCATTTATTCACACCATATAATAATATCATAAACACAATATAAACACTCAATTGACTGACATGTGTGCAAGCGACAACAGTGCTCCTCCGTCCAACTGGCTCCTCCAACTCGTAATTGTTACCTACATATAGTATAAAAACACATCAGTAACAAGTGTTATTGGTCCGAAAAATAAAATAACTATAACAAGCTGGCTATGAGAGCAAACTCTCATATGAAAGAAAACATCATATGCTCCACGTGAACACTCTGAAGGGCACTACTGAGGAGCCACTGGGCTGCAGACCCGGTAGCATCCCGATCTATCTGGTACTGTGCCACTCACGAGCACTTCTTTTTCAGTACTTCACGTAAAACTTTATCCTAAGCCCTCTCCTTACCTCCATATTTCTCCTGGCCTTGAGCACGAAGGCCGAGTACTCTCAGGCAGTCGCCTTTAGTACCCTTTGAACCACAAGTCCGGACATGCGCTGTACTAAACAGTACCCGTAAACCTCCACGTTCTCCGGGTGTGAGGAACTCAAACGCGGAGTTGTCAGGATCCCTCGGGAATGGAACAGTCCGCTGGCACTAATCCAGAGCCCGCTTTGACTGTCACGGCATCCGCTCATGGTACGTGCAGTCGGTTTCTCCATCTCTCGTCTCACTGAAAACGCGAAAACTATATATATATAGGGCTGGGTAGGGATTTATATAATAGGCCCGAAGGCAACTTGTGGTGGATCTTGTTTTCGAAATCATCCTCGAGGATCTCATCCTCGAGGGTTATTAATCCGGAAAACTGTTCGGTTAAATGGCCCGAGTTAAGTGGGATCCGATAAAACGCCACTTAACCCGTCCTGTAGATAATAAAATAAACATACAATAGAAGAGCGTAAAACAGAGGCGAGTCCTAAACGGACCTGGTAGAAGCTCCAAGCGTGTCATCGCGCCTAGGCGGCGAGCTCCTACTCCATACCTACACATCAAAACTAAATACTAACGCCCGCTAACTAAATGATGCATCAAACGCAATGAACATCACACACAATTCAATCATCAACATCCAGCAACAGTTAAATAATCATAAATGTTAATAATTCTAACTCATCCTACTCATACCAATTTTATTATGTTTTTCTAACTTATATCGTGATCCATTATCATGCTCCGACTCGATCTACCTCATTAGATCACTTAACATTTACCTATTACCAATCATATCATACATATCATTACTTCTTTCATGCTCAGACTTTTATCATGGGAATCAATCAATCCTATCATGCTGTGCTAACAATCATCGATTTCAATCCTATCATGCTATGCTAACAATCATCAATTTTAAATAACTAACTCAGAGGTAATTATACCTCACGTCATCGGCAATCGACGATGACTAGGGTTTCTGTCGAGCGTCTCGGAGCTCGAATCCGGCGCTCGTCGGCGTCCAAAGTCGATCAGGTTCGACTGGATAAACTCCGCGGAAGATCTGCCAAATTCCTGCAAATCTGGTTTTCCGGCGGGTTTCGGTGGTTTTTCGGCAAGTTCCGGCAGTTTTCCGGCGACAGTTGCCGGCGGCGTCTACTGGCTGGAAAGTGGTCATATTGGGTACCATTGGAACCGGCTCGGCGAGCCCGACACATCCACGACGTCGACGTGGTCGGCCGAGGCAGTGGCTCGCCGGAAAATGGCTAAAACAGAGGCTGGCCGTGATGGTGTGGAGATCCGGCCGGGATGGGCGGCGCTGGCCTCCGTTCCGGTCGGGGAAGGTTGCTAGGGGTTGAGGGTGTCGAGGCGGCCACCTGATCGTGGCGGCGACGGTCGCCGGCGGCAGAATCGGCGACGCGACCGAAACGTAGCGCGGCGCTAGGCGGCATTTCCGGCGTCTTGGCGACCTGGCAGCGGTCGGGGCTGGTCGGGGCGGCGCGGCGACGCCATGGCTGGGCTAGGCGGCGACGCCCGGTGGCAAGGCGACGACGGCGCCGGCGGTGGCGGCACCAACAGTGGGGGCGGCTAGGGTTTGGAAAGGGAAAGTGTCGGGGGTGGTGAAGAAATGGTTGGGTGGCAAACTTGTAAATAAGACTTGACTCGTCTCCGGCTCGAGTCAAGTATAATAACTAAGTCGTATTAAATCCTAAAAAAAATTCATAAAAATTGGGAAAAATCCCGTAAAATCAAACAAACACCAAAACATCATAATGATATGCTCTATGACTAACAACCCACCCAAACTGCCCGTAACGCGTCCTAACGTGGTAAACGGCCTAAAACTAATTCTACGATCCACTATATATAAAAATAAAAAAAATGACTGGCATACTCACATATATCTGATAACTCATTCTGTTCTGCTGTGTTCATGACGTTATCATCATATACTTGGGTACGCATGACCCTCATAGCTCATACACGCGACTAGCGTCGGCTCAGTACACAGTGTTCTGAAACTGACTCGACTCGAAAATAATGGTCGAACCGACCGGTTCTGAACATAAAACCCTGACTTGAATCGCGGGTTTTACACAGACTCTGCAAATCTCCACCACCATCATCTTCCTCGTCATCAGGGCCGTCGATCCCAATCGGTGGTGACCCCAATTGCGCCACTGTTGGTGTTTTCCGTCGATGGGCACCACCCGCTCTGTTCGGCCTGTTTGCCCGCTTTTGTGTCAGCCTACTCATGTTTGCGTCCACCTAGTCGTGCTCTGTTCCGCCAGTCTGTGGCCGTGTTCGTGTCCATTAGTCCAGACCAACCTAGCTAACCCAGCCCATCAATTTATTTAACCCAAACCAAGTTGACTCGACCTAAGTTGGTTTGGTTCAGCTAGTTGACCCGATTCAACTCATTTTCAGCCCAATTTCAGTTGTTATTCAACCATTTTCGTTAATTCGAGAACTCGTACATTAGCTTAGATATATATTTACTTTATTTAGCACATTTTGATGTTATTATTGATTTTATTAATTAATTAATTAATTTATTCATTATTATTTATTCTTTTTATTTAGATGTTTGTCGTATATGATGAGTACTTATGTGATAATTTATCATTATTATTATTGATATATTTACTTATTAATATTAATATTATTCATGTTTAATAAATTGTATATATATATATTCATTTATTTACTTATCTATTTATTCGTTGCATGTATGTTATTATTTATTTGTATTTAATTATGCATTTTGAATTGGATAACTATGATGAATATGATAATATTATTATTCATGAATAATTAAAATTAACTATTTATTTATTTATTTATTTTTTGAATGATTATGTATTTACTTATTTAATTATTTATATATTTACTAACATGAGTATATGTAATATTTACTCGTATTTAGCCATGCATTTATATAGTATATGTTATTATTATTTTATGATTAGAGTATTGATTATTTTCATATATTTATTATTTATCTATTTATTCATGAGTGTATGTATGTATTTATTTATTATTTATTATTAGTTTTTTTTATTCTATATCATTTTATGTGTTGTATGTTTAGTTGTAGGTTTATTTAGCGGTATTCTTTATTAGGATATATTGATGACGTGAGCACACACCACAAGCATACATTATATAGAGATATCAGTATTGTACTTAATAGTGGGCTTCAATGTAGGTTTCAGAGTCTGAGCTCGCCGTAGAGGAGATGTCATACTTGGAGCTTGGACCATAAGTCCGTTAGGACTCTTCTCACTTTTTATCATTATACTCTATTGTTGATTTGATTTCCAAATCACAAGATGTGTTAAGTGGCTGCTTATCTGACCCCACTTAACACGGGTTATTTAGACGTATTTTATTTCCATGATTAATAACCCTCGAAGATTAGACCCTATGATTTCGAAAACAAGATCCACCGCAAGTTACCTATGGATCTATTATATAAATCCCTTCCTAGGCCTATACATAATTTTCTCGAGTTTTTTAGTAAGATGTGAGATAGGGGAAAACTGACAACCGTGCCTTGAGATAGGGCCCGTGTTTATCAAAGCATGCTTTGGATTTGGTGAGCGTTCATTCCATTCTCGAGGGATCCTGACAACTCCACTTTTGAATTCCTCAAACCTAGAAAAGTGTGGAGGTTTACAGGTACTGCAATGCAGTGCATGTATAGACTTGTGGTTTCAAAGGGTACTAAAGGCACATGCCTCAGAATACTCGGCCTTTGTACTCAGGGCTAGGAGTGATATGGAGGATGTAGAAAGGTAAAAGAAAAGAAAGTATTGTTCCAGCACAAGGGATAATTTTTTAAGTTGATGAAGTATAAGATGAGATAGAAAGGGAATGCTGTCACGCGAGTTTGACGATTTCTAATTAACGCCCTTATAAGAGATTATGTAAAGGAGTATATATATGTTTTTATTTAATATGAGGGTCAACTTTCCTATGCTAGTTTGACTATTAGTTATTTCTAGACCAGTAACACTCGTTACTAACATTTTTTATATTATATATGTAGATTTTGTGATTTTGAGTTGGCTTTGGGAGGAGGATAGATAAATGCTACGCACACTTGAGCTCAACGCAGTTATTTTCTTGTACACTTTTACTTATATTTGATATATTTTTTACGTGGATTTAGTGATGTCTTCCATTTTCTTGATGCCAAATGAATTACTTCGATTTATATTATTGATTGAGTCCTATACACTAGTTGTTTTAGACATGACTCGACTCGATCACGATATTTTCGATCCGGTTCTTAAGTGAACCAAAATTGGGGTGTCACAGCTTTGGTATCAGAGACATGTCTTAGTCGATTGAGAGCCAGTGTGTGGAGCTGTCCTTAGCTAAACTGACAGATATTTCCTTTATTTTTTTGGATTTTAGATGTTGTGCTCAGTCATACCTGAGAAGTGGATGTTTCAGTGCTAACATTTAGAGAAGTTATGAGATGGATATGAGATCATGATTTCAGTGGATGTCAATATGGGTCTCATTCAAATGTCATGATAAGCTTGGAGACACATCTTTACTTTTACTGTTCTAGAGATTTGGCCAACATAAGAATGTCCACATGTTCAGTTAGCTGAGGTTGAGTTGGATGGTGACCGAGAGTACCTAGATTTTGGTGACCACACTGGAGCACTTGCCCATCTTTTCCATGTCACAACATGAGTCATTCCTTAGGACATGATGTACATTGCAAGACAGAGTTATAAGTGATAACACAAGTAGGGAGCTTTGGAGTACAAAGATACTTATGTAGTTACGTGACACATAAGTAGAGACCATTGAGTGCCTTAAATAGATCCATTAGGCATAGACCAAGGTCTACATTGGAGAACATATACCTTTAGATAGATCATTGTGGATGGAGTATGTGGCAATGCTAGCAAATCCACTTAAGCACTTGGAGCACAAATGAAAGTTTGGGGCAGATGACTTGGATGGACCACTTCCAAGAGATAACAATGGATGAGGATGAGTAGCGAGGTGGATTTATAGTCCCATGGACACTTCACCGCCTCCCCCTCTCCCACTAGTGTCTGTCCGTCCCAACAGTATTATTGTTTACTCTTCACCTGATAGAGGCATGAACACACTAAAGATGAATGGGATTACCTTTGACCACTGATTAGATGGTTGACCAGATTTCACTCGCTCTGTCATGGCCAGATTAGTGATTGTTATTGAGAACCAGTGTAACACCCCAAATCTGGTTCACGCTCGTGAACCGAACCGGCATGTTACAGGCCCCGGTTAGGTCGGCTAACCCGAACCTAACTCATGCGGATCTAATCTCGGCGTCTTAAGATGAAGATACGATCCGTCATGAATGAATGCATGCACAAAATCCTAACATGGTACTACATGAATGACATGCAAATTAAATTTCACACCATCACAATTACGAGCAAAATCGATGAAAATTCTGAAGTAAAACTGACAGAGTCTCCCCTAAAAGTGCAATTATGGGCCCACCCTGTCAAAATAATATATATACAAATATATCGGCATGCATTAACAATCACACAGAATCTCATTTATAACGTATTCATTCTGAAGCTTGGGTCTCAACCCACTACGCTTCCGCTGCTCAACTCTGATCATATTTTGCATTCTGTTATCGTGTCTTAGCATTTCATTCACATCATATCATCATGCTCAAACATTTAATCATGTCATTCACAATATAATAACATAATAATACAATATTAAACATTCAGAAATCTAACATGTGTGTGTGCACAAGACCTCATTGCTCCTCCGTCCAAGCTGGCTCCTCCAACTCGTGATTATTACCTACATATAGTATAAAAACACGTCAGTAACAAGTGTTACTGGTCCGGAAAATAAAATAACTATAACAAGCTGGCTATGAGAGCAAACTCTCATATGAAAGAAAACATCATATACTCCACGTGAACACTCTGAAGGGCACTACTGAGGAGCCACTGGGCTGCAGACCCGGTAGCATCCCGAACTTACTGATCTGCTGCTGGTACTGTGCCGCTCTCGGCACTTCTTTTTCAGTACTTCACGTAAAACTTTATCCTAAGCCCTCTCCTTACCTCCATATTTCTCCTGGCCTTGAGCACGAAGGCCGAGTACTCTCAGGCAGTCGCCTTTAGTACCCTTTGAACCACAAGTCCGGACATGCGCTGTACTAAACAGTACCCGTAAACCTCCACGTTCTCCGGGTGTGAGGAACTCAAACGCGGAGTTGTCAGGATCCCTCGGGAATGGAACAGTCCGCTGGCACTAATCCAGAGCCCGCTTTGACTGTCACGGCATCCTCTGCATGGTACGTGCAGTCGATTTCTCCATCTCTCGTCTCACAGAAACACGAAAACTATATATATATATATAGGCTTGGGTAGGGAGTTATATAATAGGCCCGAAGGCAACTTGTGGTGGATCTTGTTTTCGAAATCATCCTCGAGGGATCTCATCCTCGAGGGGTTATTAATCCGGAAAACTATTCGGTTAAATGGCCCGAGTTAAGTGGGATCCGATAAAGCGTCACTTAACTCGTCCTGTAGGCATTAAAACAAACATACAATAGAAAAGAGTAAAACAGACGAGTCCTAAACGGACCTGGTAGAAGCTCCAAGCGTGTCATCGCGCCTAGGCGGCGAGCTCCTACTCCGTACCTACACATCAAAACTAAATACTAACGCCCGCTAACTAAATGATGCATCAAACTCAATAACATCACAATCACAATGCAAGCATCCATCAACATAACAATCAGAAAATCATAAAAATAATTAATCCTAGCTCATCCTATTCATACTAATTTTATTACGTGTCTGTAACTTATGTCGTGGTCACTTATCATGCTCTGACCTAGATCTACTTCATTAGATCACTTACATTCAAGCACTATTCATCAAGTCATGTCTCTTATCACTTCATTCGTAATTAAGCATTAATCACATCAATAATTAGTCCTAGCATGCTGTGCTAACAATAATCAATTTCAATAATCAAATCGGAGCTAATTATACCTCGCGTCGTCGGCCATCGACGACGACTAGGGTTTCGTTGCGCGTCTCGAACCTCGAATTCGGCGCTCACCGGCATCCGAAGTTCGATCGAGTCCAACTGGGTGAGCTCCGCGGAAGATCCGGTGAATTTCAGCGAATTCCAGAAATTCCGATTTTCCGGCGGGTTCCGGTGGTTTTCCGGCAGCTTCCGGCGGTTTTCCGGCGAGAGTTGCCGGAGGTGATTCCTGGCCGGATAGTGGTCGTGTTGGGTACCATTGGAACCGGCTCGGTGAGCCCGACGCATCTATGACATCGGCGTGGCCAATGGAGGCGGCGGCTCGCCGGAAAAAGGCTAAGATGGAGCGGCAGCGATGGGTCGCTAGATCCGGCCGGCCAGGCCGGCGATGGCCTCCGCTCCGGTCGGGAAAGGCGGCTGAGGGGTCGAGGGTGCCGAGGCGACTGCTGGATCGCGGCGGCGACGGTGCCCGGCGGCGCGATTGGCGACGGAAGCACGACGCAAAGGCGCGGCTTCCTCGCGTCGCGGCGGCCAGCTCGTGGCCGGGCCTGGTCGGGGCGGCAGGGCGACGCCGTGGCCGGGCTGGGCGGCGTCGATCGGCGGCCAGGCGGCGTCGGCCGTGGCGGCGGTGGCGCGCGAACAGGGGCGGCGCAGCGGTTAGGGTTTGGGCGTGGGGGAGAAAAGGTCGGGGTGAAAACTTAGTTGGGTGGCAAACTCGTAAATAATACTTGACTCGTCTCCGGCTCGAGTCAAGTATCATAACTAACTCGAAGTAAATCCTAAAAAAAATCCATAAAAATCGGGAAAAATCCCATAAAATCAAACAAACACTAAAACATCATAATGATATGCTCTAAGACTATCAACCCACCCAAACTGCCCGTAATGCGTCCTAACGCGATAAACGGCCTAACACTAATTCTACGATCCATTATATATATAATAATAATAATAATAAACTGCATGCCTTCATATACTCTGATAACTCATTCTTTTCTGCTGTGTTCATGACGTCATCATCGTATACTTGGGTACGCATGACCCTCATAGCTCATACACGCGACTGGCGTCGGCTCAGTACACGTATTCTGAAACTGACTCGACTCAAAAATAACGGTCGAACCGACCGGTTCTGAATATAAAACCCTGACTCGAATCGTGGGTTTTACAACCAGTCAACGTTTATAGGAGCAGTCACCCTAGAATGCAGGAGATAAGTGTAGGCTCAACATTGGTTCAATATCTTACGTGTCGTTACTCTAATCCAGACCCCTTTAAATTAGCCACGCATAGTTGGATAACCTGAATGGAGTTGATAGTAGCTTCCTCTAATGAGACAAACACATGGAGGAAGACATGTTAGAGATAATAATGGGTTCATGAAGTACATATCAGGATAAGCCTTCAGCACCTGAGTTGCACAACCGTCGTCCGAGTAGCACAACCGTCGTGTGTGACACACAACCACCGTCCGAGTTGTCCAACTAGCAACCGTTATGCACTACTACCGTCTGTGATGCACAACCACCGTCCGTGATGCACTATTGCCATCCAAGTGAACAATTATTGTGAAAGCAAAGGCCAAGTAATTATCTCACCTAACAGGAGGACAACTACTTGAGGATGGTTTTAGTCTTGTACAGAGACCGCATGTCACAGTAGTTAGAGCAGAGTTGGGTCAGAGATTGAAGATAAGATATAGCTACGGGTGCACTGAGATTGTTTTGAAGAGATGACATAGGATTGATTTCACCAGCCATATTGCATACCATTACCTTAATCTAACATCCTTAGGTCAAATATGTATTGCAATATAGTGTTAGTGACAGTCTTATAGGGATGCATATGGACAGAGTTAGAGAATATCGCAATATGACCTCCAGATAGGATGGTCACAATGGTCATATTGTTCGGTCAGCATGACACCAGATGTATGAGTTATAGCCAAAGTATACATATCATGCAAATGGTTAGATATGCAATGTGACCTTAGCCAGCGAGAGGAGTTCGACTCGCATTAGATCCTTTGGCTTAGATGGTGGGTTTAGTGAAGGAGTGTCCTTTAGGGAGATAGTGTTTTCTTTGTGCTTCACTAGCATAATTAGATCTTTACCTTGATCCGTAGGATTTAGCCTTTACCCCGAGTATAGAAGGTACCTTCATGGTACTATTTAGGGCTTACAGTGTAGGTAGCTGATAGCAGACCAACCTGGAGGAGACAACTCTACCTTAGCTTGAGAGTGACACATACAAGGATTCAGTCAGACTAGACCATGCTGACCAGATAAAGGGTCATTAGTGTATGCTCATCTTGATTTATAACTTTGTTTGAAAGGCTACCACAATGGTAATAGTGGTGTGAGTCAAGAATAGTGCTATAAAATCGGTATGGGATGGTAGGTCACACACCACTGAAGAGTGGATGAAACACTGTCAAACCTTACTATGAGTCCCTATAGACTTGAGGAGAGTGCTTCCATCAATTTGTACAAAACCTATATCTTTTTTGGATACAAATTCTTGTATTCTGTCAAGTACCTTTATTTGGTGTCCAAAAATAATCATCTTCTGAGAGGAATTACTTACAACTAGACTTGACGCACCGCACCCTTAGCTCCTTAATAACTGAATGATTATACAACTATTCACTAAATCCAAGAAGCTTCACCATGCCTATTTCTTGTAGAGAAAGATGCCTCGCAAAAGTACATTTTTTTGCTTTTCCAGCATCTTCATCATGGTCAGAAAAATCATCCATTGCACCCGCCTCATCTTCATTCAAATCAGTCTCTTAACAAGCGAGGATGACAAATCGAAAGCACCTTTATCACTTGCTGCCATTTCGACATTAGTTGTACTAGAACATGCTCCTTCAAACGCCTAATCATCACTGTTTGCTTTAGCAACACACTCAACTCCTCCAAATGAATGCCGCTAGGGAAGTCCTCAAATATTTTCCCCTAAGTTCCTCGAGCAAGTTTCACGGAGCAATAACTGCTAACTGCCGGCAAATTCATACTTGTCTTTCCCCAACAATCCAGACCACAACATATTTATCTGATAATAAATGTGGAACGGCCTCGACAAAGAAGGAGTGCTTGTGAGAAGAACTATGTGCTTGGATCTCGAGGCCACATCGGCCACAACTTGTGTCTCGTCCGGTTCAGACACTTTCTTCATACACAGAGCGCAATGTGCCTCATCAACAATGACAATCACCCACTCCAGCACCAGTAATCTATAAGGCAACGCCCCAATCACCCTACTCAACCTCCTCATCGAAGAGATGGTGCGGCATACAAGCCACCCAACAACCATACACATGACAATGCACAATGTCCAATCACAGCCAAGGTTCTCTACGGAACCCGTTGCAATTGGATCACACCATCTCCATGCAAACCTCTTTCGACGTTAATTGGTTATGAGAGTGGGAGATTGAATTAAGACATCAAATTAGTAGGAAAATGACAAATGAGTGGGTGATTGATGTGGTGAAGGCTTTAGCTCGGATGTCGTTTGGATGGAGACGATGGTGGACCTGCAAGAATGCCACCATCTCCATACAAACCGGCTGAAGTAGGTGTGCGGTTGAGGTATGCCCGGAAACGATTCCATCTTCTCCCACAGTACTCGTTCATCACCATCTGTAGCTCGAACAACAGGTAGTTGTGAAGGAAATTCACCGAAGAAAGTCTCCCGAAGAGGTCGACCAGGGTCTGGTCGCTGCCAAGCTCATTGCCCAGCTCGGTGGAGAGGAGGTGCATCCTTGGGGGTGACGATCAAGTCTCCCAAAGTCCGCCATCAATTACGTCTACATATCAATGTCCCCCAATGACAGCTCATTAAAATCCTGTGATTTTGAAGTGCCATTGTACTTGGAATTTTGGGTGCTTCTTTCTCTAGCAAACAACCCACCAACCTCGTCGCCAAAGATCAATGTCCGCCTATGCAAATCTAGGATGTGCAAGCTTTGTGCCAGATCACCATCAAAGAAATTATGGTAACCTAGCATGTCAACTAGACATTCTGGCAAGAACACCAATAGGAATCCAAATAGGGCGTTGCCACAATGATGATTGAGTAGTTCAAGGACAAGAAGGGAATCTGGTTTTTGATCAAGAGCTGGTCCGTCCTCATAGAAGGCGCATTCTAGAGCCGCCCATGATGGTGGCGGAAGATGGGTCATCCTTGTCGTAGTCATGGACAACGCTGGCGGACGTGGCCAGATTCTCGATGATGATTCCAAGAACAACTCCTGATGACCGGCTTTCCATTTTCGATGGAGATTGTCGTAATCTCTGGCAAGCTATCACGAAGCAGGTCCAAGTACTCCCTGGGAGTTTGCATCGATCTACTGAGAAAATGAAGAAGTGCTCCCCGTTTGTGCTTCTTCGTTGCCTGCAACCGCTCCTCGCCATGGTGATACGGACCAATGGACACCACCTTTGGTTGGTAAGCTTTCTCATTCATCTCTCTCACCTTCACTGGCACCGTACAGATCGGTGGCATTCTCACAAGCCCACCATCGTCTCCAACCCAACGACCTTCGGTCAGTCTTCTCCACATCAATCACCCACTCATTTGGCATTTTCCTACTAATTTGATGTCCTGATTCAATTTCCCACTCTTATAACTAATTAAAGTGGACCCAGAAAGCTAGCTGCTAGAAAGGCTTTATTAAAAAACAAAAGGGACGAAGAATTTGAATCAACTTTACTTCCGAAGTTACTCTCAAGGCCTTCGTCTCTTTGTTGATCACATTTGCTTCAACTATCTTCCTTGGATTTCTCAATACTTCCTCCCATTAATTCTTCCCTTTCATTTGATTTTTACAAAATTATGAGCTAATCCAGAATCGTAATATAGATTCTCTTTGACTTGGGATCTATGTTCTAAGACTCCCCTAGGAGTACTTAAATATTTTCCCTCTTAACTGGGTGAGTGGACTTGGCCCGACTCTTATAACATGTTTAAATACCAGGTGCGAGCCTCTTAAACTGTAATGACTAGTCACCGTGAGAAGGGTTGCCTTCATTTCTACATTTATATTAATCTCTACCCATGATGTTCTTTGACGTGGGATGTATGTTCTAACAAACATCAACAAAAAAATGCCAAATACGACAATATCTTGTTAAAAACTTGTGTTTCTCTTGTTGATATGAATCATTAAATAGGGATCTCTTTCTTATACTTTTCAAAAAAACTTGGAGTTGCTAGGAATTATAATTTTTATTTCAGATAATAGGTGCCCTTCTACTGTTTCTTAACTGAATTTGCTATTTGCTAAAGATAAATATAAACAAACTTATTTTTTGCTCAATGTATTAATTTGCTCATGCTAGTTATGAATATTTTATTTTAAAAAAACTTGCAACTAATTAGCTGTTATCAAACCTCATACATAACCTACTTTCCTCATTGTTCCCTTACATATACCAGTTTGGTACTTACAATATTCAATTGCATGGATCCCTCCTTGTTGATGAACAAACACCGAAAAAATAATTTGATGTCATATACATACATACATATGCATATGAAAAAAAAAATGTAATACAGCCAAGTTAGTTGTGCTTCACTTACAAAATAAGTTTTTGATCAAATCTAAGGGCCCCAACATTTTCATCTTCTAAATGCTCCCCCATCTCATATCCATGTTGCCATTTTCTCCCTCCAACTCCAACTAGAAAACCAGAGGTAGAGGGGAGTTGTTCACCCTCTTCCATCCTTCCAATGGCACTCACTATTATAAGAATGAGGATGGGAAGAATACTCATAGTAGTGATAAGCGAGGTGCTAAATGGTTCGTTGGTTAGTGATTTTGGGTAAAAGTTTTAGAGTAAAAAGTTAGGATCTTTGCTTGCTTTCTCACTCACTAGAAGAAAACTTTTTAATGAGAATAAACATAGATAGGGGAAGAATGGAGGGCGGGGGGGGGGGGTCAGTTATTGCCATGTAGAAAAGTTGCCGAGGTAGATGAGATAAACAATGACAAGGTTCCTTGAATAACAAACATCTTGAATTCTTTTCATCAAAACAAAGAAATAAAAGACTTCATAACAATTCTGAGGACAAAAATCATTGAAGATGACTAAAGCTAAACTCTAAATCAAAGGCTACAGTGAAAGTTAGATTTCAATGGTATGATGATCTAATGGAATTTTTTAGATGAGGGGATATGCAATTGGAGAAGACGATGTGGTGTTTGTCTTTTTTTCTTTCCTATCATGTTCTTATTTTAAATTTTATTTTACCTCATATGACACAAGCACAATCATCTTCCTTCAAGCTATGGATATGTTGTAGTAATTGTTACAACAAACTTGCTCTAGGGATCACCAATTAACTCTTTTAATACATAATTTTATAATTATGCCCTTCATGCTCTCCTAATTGTGGAGATTGGGTCCAATTGGAACATGACGTCCTATAGCCTAGGTCTTCTACTACCCCCCGACTCCTTCATAGCAATTTTTTGGGGGTAGGCCTAAGCGTCGTAGGAAGTGATTGAAAAGATAAGGTCAGTTCTTTGACTTTAATCACCAAATTGTAGTGTTTGATGTGTTCTCTTAGGAACCATTATGGGTTATTGGGTTGTATAAAGGTTGCTATGGCGTTGTCAACGCCGTTCTTCTTTGGCATGTCCCTAGTCAACAACATATGCCGTTGAGCGAGAAGGTGATTAGAAGTCTTAAGTCCTATCATCAGGCATGTGAATGTGAATAATAAATGGGTCAAGACCCACGTCGGGGATCATGATTTGAAAATAATGTTAACAGAATGTAATGTTGTGATATATCTTACTATTTCTTTATATATATATATATATATATATATATATATATATGATAGAGACATGATAGTTTCCGTATTGCACTTTAGGGGAAACCTATCCGTTTTAGTTTCCGTATTGCACTTTTAGGAAACCTATCCGTTTATTTATGTGATATATATATATATTCATCAGCTTCCTGCTACGTTGCACATTTCACATTCATCGTGACATTTTTTCACCTTAACGCTTGAGTAAATCCTTTTCGTTTAAGTTTGGGTACCTAATTAATCAAATTTAAGAATCGGTTTGGTCCCCTGTAACATTTCTTGTTCGTTAATAATAAATCATATTTAAGGTATTTTGCTACTATTAAGCAAACTAAAAATATTAGGAGACCAAACTAATTGTCATAAAATGAAAAAAATGTCACGATGAATGTATGAAATGTGCAACCTAGCAGGACACTACATGGATGATATGATAGAAAAACTGCACTCCAATATATATATAAACGAACAGAGTTTTCCTAAAAGTTAAATAAGAAAATCACCCTATTTATCATTATATTACATATATATATATATATATAAGAAATAGTAAGATATATCACATCACATTTTATTAACATCATAACATTTCCAAATCATGATCCCTAACTAGGTTTTGACCTATCTACTATTCGCATTCACATGTCTAACGATAGGACACTTTATTGAGATTGTTTAAATATATAGTTGGTACATGATTTGCAGAGGAGGTGATTGAGTAAGCAGCACCCTGATTTGGCTAGGAGGATTCACGCTTTGTCAGTTCTTAGTGAAACTAGATGATTACATTAACATATGAGGCTATGTAAGAAAGGTATTGCTTTTGCATAGATGCAAGCTTTTTAGGTGATTAGGAAACAATCAGACCATGAGAAGCCAAAATTTTCCAATAAAGATGCAACCTTCATCACTAGCAAAACTTGAAATTGTGAAGAAGGAAGAGGGAAAGGGCGACATCGTGGAAGACGAAGTAGAAGTCATGGCCGGGTGGTGGATAGTTGGAGATCTTTTTACTGCTTAAGAAGGATAATATATGAGAGTTACTAAATTACCTTAAGCAGGGGAGTATATAAGAGTTACTAAATTACCATTCACTGCTAAATCTACTTAAAGAGGTTGTAGTAGACAAAAACAAAGAAAAAGTTATATAGATGGACTGATTTTAGCACAATAAAGCTTCAATCTTCCTAAAAAAACATGTGATCACTTCAATTACAAACAATGTTAAGATATTAAAAATGGTCATCACTTATAAGGTGCAATGCGTACTACAACCAGTTCTACAATTTACCAACGCATAAATTTATAATATCAATATATATATAACCATATCTACCTGAAAGAGATTTAAGAACTAGTATTTTACCTTACTCTCTTATTTGGGTTGGGGAGGATGTGCTTATATAGACATAGTTTGGCGTATGAAAAATGAAAAAAGTAAATATGAAAGGTCATAATAACTTAATTAAAACATGAAAGGTGTTGTATAATAATTTCTTGTATATAAATATGAATGGTCATGTATAATAACGATAATTAGTAATAAATACATACACACTCAGTAATAATGAAATATGAAAAGACAAAATTTACAAAACCCTAAATAAAATTACTTATTTATTTTAGCACAAATACTTGAGTAATTTCATTATGTACATTAATATTAACCACAATAGTATACAAGTGGTGTGGATGTCCAATGTTAATTTATAAATATGTAAAGAATCAACCATCTCGGTTTAAACAAGTGCATAATGTTCCCTTGTCACCTAATGCGTCTATTCCTTTTGACCTGGGATCAATATCTTTCACATATTTTTTATCTACAATGCACCGAGTCAAACCCAAACAATTTTAATCTACTATTAAACCTTGAATAATAGATAAATGTTTATTTTAATTCTTTATTGAGAAAGGGATGATACTAAAATAAACATACGTATTAACATGAATTGCATAGCAAAATGCTAAACGTGTATAATGTGAATTCTATACATGCCTTAACCATTTCAATACAATTTTAGTTAATCATATAACAACTAAATATGATATATGCAATAGTAGCAAGAATATAAATAGATAGCATAATACACTAGGCAAATATGCATCACATGTACCAATCAATGAATTCTATACATGCAATACCTAACCATCTTATCATACATATGTTATAATAATGCATAAAGATCCTGTTTTTATGTGTTAATAATCATGGGTTTTCGGTTATGATCAAGCATAGATTACATGTATGAAGTATGAATAAAATGCATGCAATTAATCATGTTTATATACGTCTATAATATCTAACATTGAGAAGAATTATCTAATAAATCAGTAAACATACATCCAATAGACATCGTCAATGAATGCAATGCATGTTTTAAATAATTTATTTATGAAGGAGTTAGTGAAACTATGAATCCGATTTATATTGTTAAAGTAGATTGGCAACGTAAATAGTATTTCACGATTAATCTACTGTAAATGAAATTCTACTTGTTAGTGAGTTTAAATTGTAAATCTAGTGTGAACTCTTATATTTTTTAAGCCTAGGAGTTTGTGAATTAGATTTATATGGGTAGGAGTGTGTAATCTAATTAACGGGCTTATAATATTTTTTGGGCTGGACTCTGAATTATATAAAGATTGTGTGAATACGATTCATGCTTAAAAAACTCGTCTCACTAACCCATTATTCACATTTGTAATTGAGATTTTCACTTTTACTAACCCCCCTAAATGAAAATTTTCTCCTATATTTTTACAATCAAAGCAATTGAGCCACAATAATCAATGAGTTAACCAGATTGAAAATGAAGTCGTAGATATAATTATTGGGTTCCAAGCGGTGCGATCAAAGATATTTATTATTATTAGAGACCTTATTTTGTACACCATTAATCAATACGACACCGTTTTTCTCACCATGTGCCGCCAACCTTTAATTGCTTTAACTAGTAGCAAAACAATCGATAAATGTTAGTTTTAGTCATATTATTCTTTTGGCAACATAAAGTCCTTACCAATATCACAAATTGTGTGCCTCTTATATATCATATATTTGCGTTCAATCAACCTTTAAAAGAATATAATGTTATATAATTTTAATTATACACAATACTACTTCTTATCAATATAGATCTATTTTTACTTTTAAAAACCAATAACTACCTTCAGTAATTTTTTAAAATGTTTGGTTGAGTTTTTCAATGTAAGAATACCAACTACTATTTTTTCCCACATATTAACTGCATGATGAAGATATTCTACATAAAATTAATTATTTTCAACATTCAAATTTGATTGTTTTTTATGAATCATACAGCTAAAATAATAAAAGTATAATTTCATATCAATCATCAACAAGAATATAGACGACTGTTTTATTTTCACGCAACTTTGTAACGAGTTTAGATATAAAATCATTTCTATAATAAAACTTTAAACTAAATTATGCTAATAAGAACATATGAATACAAATTAAGATGCAAATAAATTAGTCAAGTTCAGCTCAAATTAAAAAATTAAACAAGTCGAGTTGAGACAAGTAAAACTGTGTTTAGCCTAAAACTCGAGGATTAAACAACTCCCTTGAGGTTCACAAAAAGAAAAGAAAAAAATATTAAAAAATGAAGCATGAACAAATAGGTTCTAATTGGCGACAAAAAACAACAAGTAACCTAAAAGTGACAATTCCTCGATTGTGGAACCCAATTATGTAAATTCGATCGCTTTTAGAAGATTCCAAACCGAAATTCGCATAACTTTTCTAATATTTAATTGCAAGATCATTCCGTATTAGATTCCTCAGGCAGACTTCCTATATTGACGTTTACATTTCGTACGTGATAGCTACGTGTCAACTATCAATGCAAAAATCGAATTGTCTGACATAAATGTTTTAAAAACTACAAGATATATAGAATTTGACCATAATTTTAATCATCTTTTATCAAATAAGGGCGGGGCCACCGGCAGGGGATGGTACTGGGAGGGGAGCGGGGTGGATTGGGCAGGTGTAGTAGTGCCGGCAATTAGGGAGATAGAATTGGGAAAAAAGAAATAGATCGATAAGTTGACTTCGACTCGAAGTAAATAAATAATAACTAATTTTAAATAATTCAAAAAAATCTAAAACATATGACAAAATAATATAAAATATAATACATACTGTAAAATTAAAATGATATATTATATAACTAATAACCCACTAATTTTGACTGATTTAAGTAAATTGATTTTTAATGAATCGGTCTGATTCAGATGACTCCCTTCCAATTTGTTTCAGTGTCCGATTCCGATTTTTCCAACGATGTCATCAAGTCACACAGGCCATTGCTTCACTAATAAAATATTTTGTTATTATTTTATAAAAAAACTCCCATTTTTAGTGTTTTCCACCATTACCGCCGCCACCACTTGGGCTTGCCGCCGGTGAGACCCCGGCTTTCCTTTGATCACCCATTTGGTATGGCCGTGACCGCCTCGCAGTCAGCTTTCCATTCGTACCACTCACGACCACCGGCGCCGCCGTAGTCACCATCGGTGACAGAGTTTTTTTATCACTATTCATCACCACCACTGCTACCTATCAGGCCATTTTTAGGCGATGGCGAGCTGCTTCCAGCCTAGCCGACCACCCACATAGGTCCTCCTCACCAAGATCTACCTTTGAGACAACCCACGACGACCACCACAGCCGCGATCACCACCAGTGACGTCACCGAACCCGGCGGCGATACTGCCCTCTTTCCAGCCATTTGCCGGCCAGCCAATGGCCGGACTCCTCCTATCATCACCACCAGCACCTCCGCCATGACGCTCGCTGTCAATCCTGATTGGTGGAGACCCCAGCCGAGCTGCCATTGGCGTTTTCTGGCGACAAGCACCGCCTCTCCCTTGTTCAGCCCATTTACCCATCTCTTCTGGTCCTCGTCTCTATTATCTCAGATGTGTCAAGATTGTCATGTCATGTCTTCCTATTCTTCACCTGCTTGTTTTCTTTCTTCTCTTGCTTATTTTTCACTCGTTGTTAGGCCTTCATCTTTTGTACTGTTAGTATCAAGCTCTCAGCAATGCCCTTGCCCATATCCTTGTCTTCAGGAGGCTTTACAGCCCCAATGTTTTTCTATGCTCTTTCTTTCTCCTTTGTTGACCTTGCTTGGTTTGGAGTGTCACCCTTGTCTTTAGAAATTGTCTTTTTAGGATTGGGGCTGATCTGCACTGCCCTGATTGATTTCCTTGGTATCATTTTCCTTGCTTCTTGCTTGCTTCTCATACTGGCTACCGATCCTTGCCTTTTGATTCCTTCGTTGTAGATTTTGGTGGTCCAATTTCTGCATCTTTCTTCTCGGGATTTTGTGAAAAAGGATGTGATGGAATGCTTATTTACATCCCTCTCCTTGGGTAGAGGTGGCAATGGAGATTCATATCCGTCAGTGTCTTGGCTTTCCTCTTGCCTACTAATGTCTTCTCTTGGTGGATTTATTTTTCAATAGTAGGCTCCACCTCCTGTGACTCGGCTTCCCTGGTCAATTCCTCAAATATTGGTGGAGAATCCATGGGTTGTGCAGTTACAAGTTTAGCAGCCTCTTGCATCTTTCGGACCATCCTACCTGAAATCAAAATTTCAGCCACACTTGACGTAAAAAGCAATGAACCTTTATATGCTTTTATTTGTGATCGACGGGCTTATATAGATAGCATTTATCATGACCAGAGTAAAACAAAAATAGATCAGATGAGAATGCATCCTTATTTACACAATTCTAACACATGTCATGCATTGCTGCATCTACAAACAACCTTTCAAGTATATAACCTAACCAAGTATCAAAATTGAAAGTAATTGAACATGCAACAACTTACAATTGAGCATGAAAACAAGAGGTTGAAGGGATAGAGTGTGAAGTGAAGCTCATACCCTATCGATTGAACACTGGTTTTGCCCAAAATTGAATAGAGGCGCACAAGTGGCGGCAGAGAAGAAAAAGTTAGGGTAGCAAGAACTTTTACCTTTTCCATATCTTTTTTGTTTTATCCCTCTTTGTCTTCTGGGTTGGTTCAACTTGGGCCATGTTACCTGCTTCATTCCAGTCACCTAAATGCATTTTTTTCCTACTTAAACAAGCTATATATAAAAAATCATGTTGGGTTGCCTTCTAGTAAGAACTTGTTTTTGGTCCTTCGCTTGACTATGCTCTTGGTCATTCTGAGGTTGAGATGGTGGATGAAGTGAATTGGGTCACTTCTCATCCATAACAATGTTTCAGGTTATGTCCATTGACCTTGAATTAATTCTCATTTCCCCCATTCTTGATTTATATAACACCATGTGGGAATACATGCATCACAGATGTAACGTCTAGACCACATAGACTTAAGCTTTCTTAGGAAAAGCTTTAGTCTAGAGTTGTACAACAAAGCCTGATGTCCTGGCTCAAAATGTTTGACTAGAATATGTCGGTCATGCCATAGCTTGGTTTTCTCTTTATAAAGTTTTGCATTCTCATATGCATTGAGCCACAGTCTATCCATTCAACTGTAACAACATTTTCTCTCCACATGCCTTGGCATCAAAGTTCAACTTTTAAATGGTCCAATAAGCCTTGTGCTCTAGCTCAAAAGGCAAGTGGCATGTTTTTCCAAATACTATTCTATAAAAGGACATTTTGATAGGTGTCTTGAAATTTGTTCAGTATGCCCATAATGTGTCATCTACTTTGAATAATCAATCTTTGCTTGATGGACTTACAACCTTTTCCAAGATTCTCTTAATTTCTTAGTTGAAGATTTCAGCTTGTTTGCTTGCTTGACAATGATATGTTATTATGACTTTATGCTTGACTCCATACTTGGCCAACAGATTTTAGAGGCATTGTTGCATAAGTGTGAAGTGTGATCCTTTGTCACTGATGATGGCTCTTGTTGAGCCAAATCTTGTAAAGATGCTTTTCTTCAAGAACTTTATCACTTCCTTATCATCATTGGTTGGGAGTGCTTGTGCCTCCACCCATTTTGAAAGATAGCCAATTGCTACTAGTATGTATACGTTGTCATTAAGTGTCACAAATGGTCCTATGAAGTCTATTCCCCAAACATCAAAAATCTCAACTTCAAGGGTTCCATACAAATGCATCTCTTGCTTCTTTGAGATGTTTCCACTTCTTTAGCATCTTTCACATTGTTCACAAAAGGTTAGCATCCTTAAAAAGGGATAGAAACTTGATTGTAAAACTTTCATAGTTATCCTTTGGCTTCTAAAATGGCCTTCATATTTTGATGAATGACAATGGTATAAAATATCTATGCTCTCTTCTTATGTGATACATGTTTTGATCATCTGGTCACTGCACTTCTTAAACAAGTATAGCATATCCCAAAATAATGTTTGACTTCACTCAAAAATTTTCTTTTTGGCTAGGATGAAATATTTCAAGAACTTCCGAACAGGAAAATTCACATAGTTTACAAACCATAGTAAGTTAGATGTCCTTACTTGAAGAAGTTGCTCATCTGGAAAGTTCTCTTCAATGGTAATGTGTTGGCTTCATTCTTTTGACGTACTAGTTTGGATAAGTGATTGGCCACTACATTCTCTGAACCTTTTTTATTCGTTAGTACTAGATTAAATTCCTGATTGGTCATTTGATGGGACGTGGCTTGACCTCCTTTTGCAGTAAGTACTTCAAAGCTGAGTGATCTATGTAAACTATCATTTGGCTACCCATAAGTATGGCCTGAATTTATCCACACAATATACTACAATCAACAATTCCTTCTCTATAGTAGTGTAATTTACTTGACTTTCATTTAATGTTTTGCTTGAACATAAGATGGTATGAAAGATCTTCTTGATGTGTTGGCCCAAGACTACACTAATGAGCATAGTCACTTGCATCACATATTAACTCAAATGGTAGTGACTAGCCTAGTGAAGCAATGATGGGAGTAGAAATAATCTTTTCTTTTAGTTTGCTTATTAAATGCTTCTAGACAAGCTTCATCAAACTTGAAGTTGCAACCCCTTCTCCAATAAATTGGAAAGTAGTGTTACAATTTTTGAAAAGTCTTTATAAAACTTCTGTAAAATCTAGTATGACCTAGAAAACTTCTTACTCCCTTAACATTAGTTGGTGGTGGTAGCTTCTCAATTACTTCTACTTTTTGCTTGGTCCCACCTCCAAGTCTTTGTTTGAGACTCCGTGCCCTAGCACAATTCCTTTTTACCATGAAGTGACACTCCTCTCAATTCAAAACTAGGTTGGTACTTTCACATTTTTCAAAACTTTCTGTAAAGTTTCAACGCATTGGTCAAAGACACTTTCAAACACTAAAAAATCATCTATGAAAATTTCCATCTCATCCTTCATCATATATGAGGGAATGGACATCATACATATTATGAAATGTCCCTTGGGCATTGCGTAGTCCAAAAGGCATTCTTCTAAAGGCAAAGGTTCCATATAGACATGTGAATCTAGTCTTCTCCTAATCCTCTAGATGGATTGTTGTTTGATTGTATCAAGAGTAACCATCTAGGAAGCAATAATATTCTTGTCTGACTAACCTAGCAAGCATCTCATGAATGATTGGTAAACAAAAATGGTCCTTCCTTGTGGCCTTGTTTAGCTTCTTATAGTCCATACACACTCTCCATCCAGATAGTTCTATGAGGAATGAGCCCATTGTTCTAATTGAGAGTATAACAGTTATCCCTCCTTTCTTTGGAACACAATGGGTAGGGGCTGACCAATGAACTATAAGCAGTTGGATATATGATTCCATCATCTACCCACTGGAGCTATCTCCCTTCACTACCTCCTTCATGATAGGATTGCGGTGTTTCTATTGCACAACAGTAGGCTTGCGTCCTTCTTCAAGCAAAATTTTGTGCATGCAGACATTTGGGCTACTACCTCGGATGTCAGTAATTGTCCATTGAATGGACAAATGATTATCTCTTAGTACTCTCACTAACTTCTCTTCTTGCAAAGTTATAAGTAATGTAGAAATATAATTAGAGGTAGATCGTTAGGTTGTGTAAGAAATCCGATAACTTTAAGTGCTTTGGCAAGGGCTTCAACTCTAGC